>CALYCA010000428.1:0-42334 GCA_944452715.1 Ophion slaviceki | reverse complement strand
GCTATCGAGTTTGGAGATTATGGACCGGAGCTTTCGTATACATTTTTTCTTCTCTCTCTCTCTCTCTCTCTCTCTCTCTCTCTCTCTCTCTCTCTCTCTCTCTCTCTCTCTCTCACGCTGTCTTGTTCCTTGCCCTTTATCTTTCTTCCTGTCTCGTATCGTTTTTAAAGCGAAAGCCAGCCGCTCAAATTGAACGCACCCCAAAGAACGTTCGAGATGAGGTTTTGAAGATAATTAATTACAGATTGTTATTAACTTCCTATGGGCCCTTAATGTTTTTTTGTGATAAATTAATAAAATTGATATAAATTCATTCATGTAATATTATTATTATATTAATAATGTATAAATCATTTATAACGTATAAGGCAGTATTACGATATCTATGGCCCCTAATTCCGACCACGCAGTCTTCATGTTTGACCAAAAAAAATACTTTTTTAAAGGGGCGAGAAGCAGTCAGAGGCGTGAAAAAACGAGCATTTTCAAATTTTCTTTTTATAGTAATTCAGTTTGTTTTACAAAAGTGGTTACACAGACTTTTTATGTTATATTTCAACTTGACTTGTACAAATTTTCAAAGAATAATATTAATTATTTATAAAAACATCGTCATCTTTTTTACTGGATTTTTACTGGAAATTTTACTGGATCATCTGAAAACAAAATGCAAAAAAAATGATTAGTTTAATAATAAATCTTGTCCTTAATCGGACCTTTTTTTTTAAATTAACAAAATGGCGGCTTCCGACAGATAACTTTCGATTTCCGACCAAAAAATCGCTCGTTTATTATTGAAAAAAAATAGAAATTTTCAACAAAAATGAAAATCCTTCGATTAAGGACTAGTTTTTAATGCTATCAATAAGCACACCAAATTTCATCAAAATCCATCGAGTGGTTTTTGAATTATAGTGGTCACCGACTTGAAAAACATAGTTTTGAGAAAAACGCGTTTCAAGTTTTTCGATGTGGATACGGTATTATATCCCGTGCAGAAATTTTGGCAGGGATACAGCTGGATTCTGACTTGTATCCCGGGCTCCCAGTCGGGATCTAGTCCGATATCGGATCAGATTCTAAGACTAAATGTAAGATCCGTAAACTGGATTCCATTAGGGATCCAGAACCGGATCCTTTAATGACTCTAAATAGATTCCCCATGGAATCATTGAGGAATCTTGGAAGGATCACGGGTAAATACAGGCTGAAATAAAATGGCAAAAATGGAATTATTGCATGTTAAATTTATTATAAAAATAATTAAGATTTATACATTTTTGGTGAACTAAAATATCAATTTAAAAAATGAAGGGTAAGAACACCATAAAAAATGGAAAACTACGACTGGGTTATCGTTTTTTGGACTACTTGGCGTCCTTTGCGTCCATCTCAGTCTTTTGCGTTGGATATGGCATTCCCTACAGCTTTTAACACATCATCTGCGTTAATCGGAGTTCCATCCTGCTGCGTTTAGCAGTTTGTGAGCGCAGCTGTAAATAAATCGAAAAATTGTAATATATATATCTATATTTATATTATATCATAGAAACACAGCAAAACATATTTTGAACAGCTTGAAAGACATACCTATTATGCAACTTCCGAAATTTGTTGTTTTCAGCAACACCTTTGCTTTAATTTTTTAGCGTTGAACCTGAGCACCAAGTCCCGCGTAAAAAATCTCCTTAGAATATACATTCTAACTTTCGTGAGAGCGTATCAGTGCGCGCAGTCCCGCATACATTGTCACCGGGGTTTCTCACCGATAACTTGAACATTTTGTAATATTTTTATTACATCACTGCTGTACATACAAATATCTATTTCAATATTGATAAGCGGGAATGAAGCGTTAATAAGTTGTTGTGACAATTAACATTTTTTGTATTTTTTAATTCTATTTAGAAATGCAGCATCGGTATTGCGAAAACTCGCGAAAATTAGCGGTTGGAATACATCTGGGTGCATTCCAACCGCTAATTTTACAATTTTTTGTTTAATATCGTCTAACGAAAAAATTATCGTTCGGCTCGAAACGGCAGAATGCAATTCCCACATCTCGAAATCCCTGGATGAAGTAGGATATTCAAATGTTTCTCTCTTTACTTTCCATATAACCCTTTTAAACTGAATATCGTTTAATAATTGAATGATAAATCAAAACAAATCAAGCGTCTTAACGCCAAGTTATTTGATGATTTACTATGAAACTAAATTGTTTAATAATATTATTTAACGCACTATATTTTGCTTTAAAAAAATTATCACGATGTTGAGAATGTAAATATAGAAACAATTTGAAAAGAATAAACCGCACTGGCGTTGCACGTGTAACTCCCTTGAATCTGACTGGATTCGGCTGGGTACTACACCCCACGTTCACGTACACAGCGCATCTAACGTCGTGTGGATGTGGCTGGGCATAAACAGGGACTCAGATAGGAATCCGATATATACGCCAGAAATACATGTGGTTCCAAAGCGTTCCATCTACACCCCGCGAACGTCGGTGGATATAAACAGAGACTTATTCCCCAAAACCGGCATCCCGGTTAGAATCCAACGTAATTTTGAAAATTTTAGCGTCACGTGTATTTTTCGGTATCACTATGAAATTCCTATCTATAGATAGGAATTTTATAGATAGGAATCTCTAAATGGAAATTCCTATCTATAGATAGGAATTTTATAGATAGGAATCTCTAAATGGAAATTCCTATCTATAGATAGGAATTTCATAGTAATACCGAAAATACACGTGACGCCAAAATTTTCAAAGATATGCCATCGTCGTCATACATATTCCGATACGGATGCAAGTTGGATTCTAGCCGGGTTACCGGTTTTGGGGAATCCATGACAAATCCTGATCGGGATTTGATCGGACATAGGGTATCCCTGTCAAAATTTCTGCACGGGATGTTCGTAAAATTTTGAGCTCGATGAATGAAGCTAAACTTTTTTTATGTATTTTGATCCGCTGAATCCGAATATCACAATTTTTTGCCGAAAAGTCGAGCATTCAATTGTTTATAGCCAATTGTTAAAACAATTTTTCAAAAAATTAAAGTTTTTCGGGACGGATTATTTTTGTTAACATTTTAGGCAATTTTAAAACGAAAGTATTCTTTATAAAATTTTGCTAAAGTTCATAGTGTTGAGTAATAAATTTTTGAAAATTTCTGAAAGAGTTTTCCCATTCTACACGTGATTTATGTATAGAAATACTAATTAAAAAATTACTTACATCGAATCATCAATTCCTGGTCCATACAAGAGGGCTTCTGCCGATGTGAAAGCTTCCAAAACATCAATTTGTTGTTGTCTTCGAAGCATTCTGCCTTCCCGGGTATTATCGTTTGCGCGTTTGTCAGCCACGTCTATACGTTGAGAATAGACGTGGCTCCTTCCCTAATTGTGGGATATCCCGGAAACTATTCATCGGATTGACTTGAAATTTTCAGGGAATATTTTCGAAACATACTTCAAGAAAATGTAATAAAATCGATTTTTTTTTAAATTCTGACTGGATCTCACCCCTTAAGAGTGGTAAAAATCGAAATTGGAAGTTTTTGTTTCCTGTCTTGTATGGCTTTCGAAGCGAGTACCAGCGGGTCGCTCAGATGGAAAAACAATAATAGCATATCATTAATTTGATAAAATCGTCGTCTAATATATTATAAAAAATATAGAACAATTATTAAAAAACATGGTTGCAAAAAAATGCTAAGACTCTCGAAAAAATAAACCCAAACAAATCCAAACAGAATGGGATTATTCTACTCGCTATTCCGACAATCGAGCTCCTTGTCCCTTTTGACGAACGGAGCTCCAATGCTGAGCAATTGGCTCAAAGGGTCAATTGAATGGTAGAAAGGAAAAAATAAAGGGAACACCCGCCTACGCAATCATTGATAATTCAAATCCTTCCGGAGTTCACCGGGTCTCTGATTACGTGTACGATATTCCGCGCCTGTTCCCCCAGCAAGATTTGGCCGGGGAGGGCGGTTAAGGGCGAGAGGGCTAAAAGAAGGGCGTGACGTCAGACCCGAGGGAAATTCACCTGGTGTCAGAAGCGAAAATAATACTATTCAAGTTGTCGCTCACTCGAACCTGCTCCACATTCACCCGAGCTACAAGCCGGATACGGAAGTAGCGTGCTTTTCCACCTGCTGCTCTCCTCGCGAAACAGCCGGTCGAGCCTTTCGAGAGGAGCGCAGCGGCACATTCGCCAAGAACGAGACTACGGCAATCCTCTCGATTCATATCTTTTTCACGAGATTTCTGGCACTCTCGCTCGCCCTCTTTCTTTTCCTTTCTGCCGTGCTCTGAGTGCCTTCCAGTTGAATTATCAGAAAAGTAATTCAATAATTTTTTCATCCTATTATTCTTGCATTCGTATTTTTTTTTGCCCTGGAACTGTCAGTACGGGGATAGGAGAATAATTACGCGAACGAAAAGTTTATTGCAGTAATAATTGCCAGGCCCGTCTTTCTTCTTTGAGAAATGTGGCGTGATTTTTTTATTTTTACATTTTATTTGTATTTGTTATTTTATTTATTATATTTTCAGTATCCGTTTGATTAATTTTCTGTTTTATTTATTTCATTTGTCTTCATTTTTTTTCATTCGTTGTATTCATTTTATTTATTTTCTACGTTTTATGTATTTATTTTGTATTCTTTGTTTTTTTCATCCGTCGTATTTATTTGATTTATTTTCTATATTTAATCTATTTTCATTGTCTCCTTTTTTTTCATTCATTTCATCCGACGTTTTCATTCGATTTTTTTTCTCGTATTTGTTCGCTGATAAAAATTTGCGAGTCCCCTATAGCGAAAAATTTATGACAATTAATTGGATCGACTCTCGAGGCGGAATTTCTGTCCCTGCCGTGTCGCGCGAAAACAAATGCGCGATGATCAATCCGACTTCCGGTTCCGCGACGGAGTCATCCACGCAAAATATTTTTTGCTTCTGGCAAGCGTCCATCCGAAAGCGCGCTGCAATTTCGGGTGAAAATCGCTCACGACGTATAAAAACGTGTCACGCTCTCGTGACTCACGCTCACGTCCGTGAGCGATTCGACTTTTCCTACGCTGCAACGCGACTCGTCCGAATTATCGCCACTTCCTCTTTTCTGTGTTTCAGGACGTGTTGCACACTATCAGCGCTCCCAGTGGCCAGGTACAACGAATCGTCATATTCAAGAAGAACGGAGTCCAGGCCATGGTCGAATATCCTTTTTTTGATGCTCGAGCGAATTTACGAAGCTACCGAAAAGTCCGTCCACTCGGATCAGTAAGAAATTGGTAGTACAAAAAAGATCAGATTTTTTCGCACGATTCGCAGAGTGGGCAACGAAAATTGAAAAATAGCAGAAGCGGAATTGTCCTTTCGTCGAGTAGAAAAAAAAGACGGAAAGGCAATCAAAGATTTTTCTATTGGGATGTTGAATAAGTTGTTCCTGTTTTTTTCCGCGAAAATCAAGAGATCATTACAGTGTAACGGGTCGAAAAATAGCTGATTTTCGCGATTTTTTTTCGATGGTTAAATTACACTAATCAGTCTGTTTTTTTTGTGTCGAATCAAAGCACTTATGAAGAACAGAAAATAATTTTTTAAACGTTTATTTGTATTTTTTTTACATTTTTTTTTAACGTTCGAAAATGTCTTCGAAAAAAAGGAGTCCTTACAGTGTACACGGTTGTGGCCGTAAATATTGTCTGAAATAAAATTTGAAAAAAGATTATTAATCAGCATGAAAGCCGCTATCCTGCTATGGAGGTTTTTCTAAATTCAAAATTGACAAAATGGCGATAGTTTGAAAAAAAGTATTGAATTTAGCCTATTTTTTCGACAGTTTTTCGTTAAAAAAAAGGAAGATTTGAAAAAAAGCTTCCATGGCAAGATAAAGACGAAAAAAAAATCGATTAAAAAAATTATTTATTTTAAAAAATCATTCCTTATGCTTTCAAACATTTCGAAACTGTTCTGTGATCAACTCCCAATAATTCTGCAAGTTCAGTTAGCGTCTGACGTGAGTCATCACGAATGCCTTCAATTCAGCACATCAAAATCATTATTTTTGAAGCGTATAAACCAATCTCTGCACGTTGTTTCCGACAGAGCATGGTCGCTGTAAGTCTCAACAAGAATTCCGTGTGCTTCAGCTGTAGATTATTTTTGAATAAAGTCACGCAGTAAAATTCCTCGCAAATACTCTTTTTTTGGCACGAAGTTTGACATGTTGGGTATATATCGATATCTGTGGCCCATAATTCTGACCACGCAGCCTTCACATTTGATCCAAAATAAGCCTTTTTTCAAGCGTGGTAAAAATAAATTCTACCCTTAAGGGGGTGAAACAGGGGTTTCAAAGTTTGTATGAGACAACATATTTTTAAACTTGACGTAAATACTCTACAATACAAATAATTGAACACGTATTTCAGCATTTCCTAAAATTCGACTCTTAAGAGGGTTAAACGGGGGTGTTAAAGTTTGCAGGAGAAAGCATATTTTTTCACCAGATTTACTTGAAACTTACCAAATTTATTGTGCAAATAACACTATAGGTTTTCCTTGCTGTTCGGTGCGTGGAGACAGTCAAGTACTACTTTTAGCCCCTTAACTGTGTTTCTTTGGGTTCGTTCGGGATAACATAAATACACCCAACAAACCCAAACAAATGTATATTTAATTATTTGTATTGGAGTGTGTACCAAGTTTCAAGCAAATCTGACCAAAGAACATGTCTCATATAAACTTGAAAACCCCCGTTTCACCCCTTAAGGGTGAATTAGGGGTCACAGATATCATAATACTGCCGACATGTTTAACACTGTGAAAAGAAAAGTTTGTTTACACTTGGGCCAAATGACATACACTGAATTGCAAGCTTGCTTATAGTACTTCTCTATAGATGCGTTACCATCTTAACCCCTTCGTTGGCATTGACGTAATAGTGCCTCAAATAATTCCGTGCCCTGTGTCGCATTGACGCAATAGTGCGTCGACCTTTATTTCCCTATTTAACTCGTTCTGATTTGAAATCGGAGCCTCATTCGGGGGTTTTTGGGCTCGCTGAATTCGAATTTGAAGTCAAAATTTGTAAATTCAAAATTTGTAAATTCAAAATTTGTAAATTCAAAATTTGTAAATTCAAAATTTGTAAATTCAAAATTTGTAAATTCAAAATTTGTAAATTAAATTCAATGCCAACGAAGGGGTTAAACTGCACGCACGCAGTTCCAGTAACGCCATCTGTTGAAAAACAGCGAGAACTTAATGGGCCAGTCCACTTTGGAGCCACGAAAAAAAGGCTATTTTCGCAATTTTTTTTGAGGATTTTTATAAAAGATATGAATACACAAGTTGTTGGGCTTGACAAATAAAGTCTTGGAATGCATTTAAAAAAAAATTCAATTCATTTTTATTCATTTTTAAGTACTAAAACTATAGTTTAACGTAACGCCTCAAAAATAGGTGGGCTACGATGACGTTGAAGTTTGCATCGTTGGAATGCAACGAAAATGATTTTTGTTTTGTTTCGAAAATTTCCTTTGCCAGATTAACGCTACGATAATCACGAAAACATTTTTTAGGATGCTTATTTACCAATTAACAACAAACATGCAAAATATGATTTTGGATAATAATGAAAATAAAAAATCGATCAGAATTTTCGTTGCATTCCAACGTTGCAAACTTCAGCCCCATGGGCTAGGTCGCTCCATCACAACTCGGCAACGGCTTGTCTGAAACAATAAAATCAAAGTCCATTAGATTCAGTATGACATCAGCTACAAAATGACCCTCGGACATAAAGTTTTATCAAAAAATAAAAAAATGGCAGATGAAAAACGAAAAAAGTTTAAAAGACGCGTTTCTTCGCAGTTTTTCGCAAAAAAGAGTAAAAATCGAAATTTTTAAACCATCGAGGCTTATCTTGTTGCGAATCATGTTTACAATATGTGGTTCAAATTTCAAGAGAATCGGTTTATTAATTTTAGAGATACGATGGAGCTAGGTTTTGAAGACGTTGTTTCGAGAAAAACGGGTTTGAAGTTTATACTATGAAAAACTTTTACCCAAACTCAATCGGCAATTCCTACACCGTACAAAATCCGTTCTGATTGCTCATCATCGTCGATTTCTTCAAGTCTTGCTTGCTTTCGATCTTTTGAAATTTTGAAAGTGGACTGGCCCCTTAACCAACGTCCTAATATACAGGGTGTCCCTCTTATCTCTGCCATCCGAAATAACTCGGTAATTATCGACGTCGCGAAAAAAATGTTCCAGACAAAAGTTTCACGGTGTGAAGGGGCTCATCAAATGCAACCATTTTTTTTTATTTCGGTGGCGGCGCTGAGGCACAGTGAAGGTCACCTCCACTTTTTTAAATGGAATGGTACATTTTTTTTTCAACCATCTTCTGGAGCACCTCAAGCCGCATAAAAAACATTAGGGGGTCAAAGTCGTTCAAGGTCGTTCAAGGTCACCTATTCAAATGAAATACAAAGCAAAATATTTAGATTTGTATTTCATTTTAATAGGTGACCTTGAACGACCTCGAACGTCCTTGAATGACCTTGAACGACCTTGAACGACCTTGAACTACTTTGACCCCCTAATGTTTTTTATGCGGCTTGAGGTGCTCCACAAGGTGGTTGAATAAAAATGTACCATTCCATTTAAAAAAGTGGAGGTGACCTTCACTGTGCGTCAGCGCCTCCACCGATGTAAAAAACAATTGGTCGCATTTGATGGCCCCGTTCGCACTGTACAACTTTTGCCTGGAACATTTTTTCGCGACGTCAATAATTACCGGGTTTTTTCGGGTGGCATAGATATAAAAAAATCAAATGCGCAATTTCTACAAAATTCCATGATCGGCAAAGATCGGTCGAGTACAGCCGGAATATTTATATTCACCACGACGGTTGTACGAACTTGATCCAAGTTTTCCCTTTTTGCTGCAATGTATCGCCGGGGTTATCGATACATCGATATCCCCGGATTATCGAGAGTCAAAGAGAGGATTTCACAGAAGCGAAGAATTTGCCGATTGAACGGATAAGCCGGATATCTCGAAGTTCGCGAATAGATTTTGCTCGCTCCCCGTTCGTCGCTCGGAATCTCCTTCTCGAGATTCACGAGAGTGCCACATACGTCGCAATATCGTTTATTCGAATATTGCTCGCGCTCGCTCGATATCGAAGCCAGAGAAAGCTAGAGAGTTGTTTTAGAAACACTCTTTTCAATGTCGCCGGAAGTTCCTCGCGTTGTCCCTCGTACACACACTTGTACGGAATATACCGAACGCGACTCTGGAAGGAAATCGTTTATTCGCGAAACTTTACTCAATTAACTATCGCGGTTTTGTTGTTGGAGAACGCGAACTCGGGGAAATTGAGATCCGCGCTTTCTGTGATCCCCGTATTTTTCCTCGCTCGATACTATTGTACAGCGAGGACCGTATGCACGACGAAGCACGAGCGTGACTCGTTTAGCTCTCCTATTGAAAGCAGCCGTACGATGTATACCGCGCTACCATTCAATTCTCTCCCCCGAGAAGGCTCGTGCGAGTAATGTTACAGGGTACGGATTTTTTATTTTCTTCTTTTTTTTCAGTGGATGAAAGTCGATGAAAGTTTAACTCCGAAGTTTCTATAAATTCCACCGCGTCATTCGTGAGTTAAAAAAATTAAATATATTAATTAGGTCTGTATCAATATGTTTGTATATAACGAACGCAAACAAAAAAGCAAAAAAATTACTCGTTTGGGTTAGGTATATACGAACGTATTTATATAAAAGGATGTTTTAAATTTCATTTCTCCAAAATTCAAGAATTGTGCGGTGGAATTTATAGAAACATTGATTCTGCACTTTTATAGACTTGTGCTACTTAAAAAAAAGAAAAAATCCGGTACTCTTTAACATTTGTCGCTGGAGTCTTCCTTTTTTTACATGGATATGATCAATGAAAATAGCACCTGCATACACACACACACACATACAAATGGAGACAGCGAAGTGCAATTCAATTCAATTCAATTCAATAACTAAATGCAAAAATTTAAATACATTAAAATTTTTTGTATTTTGTCAAAGTTGAATATATATATATTAGGGTGGCCCAAACTTGGGCTCTATTTTTTTCCTTTTTCTCACCATCCAATTATCTTCTTTAAAGAAAAAAAAAATTATCGCGAAATCTGCCAGCGATAAAAAAATATTTAGAGGTCGCTCAAGCCTCCCAAGAATGCAAGTTTTCATGAAAAAAAATTTTTTTTTGCGTTTACTTCTCACCTATGAACTTTACGCTTTATAATTTTTAAATGAAGCTCGCGAAAGCTCTAGCCAGCCAATGAATATTTAGTGGTCGCTCAAGAGCTCCGAAATTTCCAATTGTCGCGAATTTTTTTCTTTTCTCACTCACAAATTTATCACTTAGTAAAAATTTTAATACAATCAATCCTTTTTTTCTTTAGGAACGAATTCTTTAAATTTACCTCACACTTCTAACCCGATAAAACGGGGGACCTATAATTTGTACACTGAAAAGAGCTTTAAAGAATTATGTTATGGGAACAAAGATTATAATTCTTGGGTTAGTAGTGTGAGGTAACTTTGAAAAATCTGTTTCTGAAGAAAAACGATCAATTGTTTTGAAAATTTTACAAAACGCCAAATTTATGATTGAGATGAATGAAAAAAAAATTCACTGATCGGCTGTAGCTTTCGCGAGGTTAATTTAAAAATTATAAAGCGTAAAATTCATGGGTGAGAAATGAACGAAAAAAAAAAATCTTTTTTAATGAAAATTTGAATTTTTAGGAGGCTTGAGCGACCACTAAATATTTTTTAACCGCTCGCAGATTTTGGATTTTTCCTCTTTAAAGAAGATAATTGAATGGTAAGAAAAAGGAAAAAAATAGAGCTTAAATTTGGGCCACTCTAAGATATATATATATATATATACACATTACCAATACAAGTTTTAAAGTACAACTTTACATAGATGTAAAGTTGAATATAGCAGTAGTAGTTTTTTATGTCTGTAGTATACGCGTTAAGGGTGTTTACCTATAGTTCCCCCTCACAAACTATTCCCATTTACATTTTTCTTACAAATTATGTACACGAGCAAAGGAATTCGAGGTATTGATAAACCATGTAGTGCAAAGAGAAGGAAATTTCAGTATATAAAATATGAAAACGGTTTTATAACATTTTATATACTGGAATTTTCTTTTTACATACGCCCATAGCTCGTAAAGTTGAATATATACATTTCCGGCCAAAAGTTTACGGACACTTCAGATAATTGCAAAAGTTTCAACCATTGGATAATTGCTGAACAATGTTAGAATAATATAATTGATTTCATTTATTATTTTACGAAGATTCTATATAGCTCTATTTAATGAACTATATTAGTCTAATGTAATTTTACAATTATCCAAAGTGATCGAAAGTTTTGCAGTTATCTGAAGTGTCCGAAAACTTTTGACCGTCAGTGTGTGTATATACTATATATATATATATATATATATAATATTGAACTTTACAAAAATGCAAAAGTTTGAACGTATTTAAATCTTCGTCTTTAATTATTTGAATCAGTGCATTCAATTATTTAAATTGAAATATATATCTATCAATATTAAGCTTCACAAAAATGTAAAAATCAATCTCCAATGTAGGTCTTAAAAAAAGACCATTTAGGTCTTGATAAAAGACCATTTAGGTCTTAAATGAAAACCATTTAGGTGTCAAAAAAAAAAAAAAAATCTGATAATTTTTCATTAAAAAATACTCGCGTCGTATCGTTCACCGCTCCTCGCGCACGTTCTATAAAATCCTTAACCGTCGCTCGTTCGTTCATCACGTTCGACTCGGTGGACTCTGCGACCCGGGCGAAAGAGGCACTCCACGGAATGGACATTTACTCGGGATGTTGCTCACTCAAGATCGACTTCGCTAAGGTGAGTAAACGACGAAAAAATACAAACCTTTTGAAAACACGACACTCGCTTTTTTTCCGAGCTATTCGCTCGTCGATAGTCAACGTTGAACGGCCTGGAACACTTTATTCTCTATCGAGTATGTGCGAAATTGGGCAAGGGACGTACGTGCCCTGCGAGAACGTGTGAAAAATTGGGGGGAAAGCCCGAGAGATTCGAGATTAGTTGGAATAAACGGATATGGGCTTGCCCGAAGCTGTCGCATTCATCGACGATCCTGATCTTCCCTCTCGCTCCCCTCCACTTTGTTCCTGGCGCATCCACTTTTATTCCCACCTCGAACTCTCTCGTGACTCGACAATATATTCGAACAGTCGAGAATCATTTTCCCAATGGAATTACCTTTTATCTTCATCTTTGCTTCTTCCTTCGTCCTCCCCCCCCCCTCACCTCGTCGATTCAATCTTACCGGAATCGCTTGAAAAATTAAATCGACAAGAATCTCTCTAGGTATCACTTGAATTTCATTCCGCGATTCCTAAGTGCTCGATTAAAAAAACGTTTCGTAAAGTCCTTGTATTATTTTTTCTTCGAAAGTCAATTTCTTTTCCATCGTCCGGAATTCGATAATAGGACTGTATGATATATTTATATTTGTACATGGGTTACAGTTAAAACCACTTTTAAGTTTGAACCACGGTCTTTCATACAGGACTGGAAGCAACTTGTAGGGTGGGGAGTGCCTCGGATAACGAGGCAAAGTGGTAGTTCTCGCTTCTGCCGTCTGAAGCGCTACTTGGGGTGTGCCAATCAAAAGCAGGTTCGAACAGCTGTTCAATGGTGCAGATTTTTTGGAATGAAGAATATTTTCAAGAGCACCGTAGTTGGAAAATAATTTGGTTTTTTTTACTACTCATTCTACAGTGCGAATGATAATTATTTGTGATTTACAAAAAATCTCAAGTTCATTAATGGCATCTATAAACATCAAGCGAGAGCACAAGAGTTTTGAGACGGTGAAATACAATATATTCCAGTGCAAATGTGTTGCGACGTTTTTAGCACTTGAATGCGCGGAAATGCAACTTCCCATTTCAACACTCTCCACTATCGTTTTTAAATATTTTCTGACAGTTCGGTACGATGCACGCTTTAGGCATTTTCTGAATTTAATAGACCGTTTAATTTCTTTCGACCCAGCAATGGAACACGGAAACACTATTCAAAGCCTTTGAGGAAGTTATGTATTGCTGTATATCGATATATCTACAAGATTGTAGTGGATTCATGAAGAACCAAGTTCTACCTCGCTACTCGTGTAGAACAAGTCCTCGAGTGCAAAGGGTTATTTCGCAAGTATCGCAAAATCATAAGGGCAAGTGCACGCTGTATGCATAGCACTTCTGTACGTGGTACAACTCGCGAGACGAACTTTTATCCTCGTACGATGGTACCTTGCTTACGCGAAGCGCTTCGCTTGTAGCCACCTGGCGGATTGTTGGCGAAATACATTCAGGTAATGTCTTCCCGGCCAGAACATGGATATTTCCCAACATGGCGACAAGGCGTTCAAAAACCACGAATGACCTGCTTTACTTTTTTGCCTCATAAAATAATTTGGCTATTCTTCATGCTCAAATCATCAGTCATCGTAATCCCGGTATTTTTGATGAGCATTGTTATCGTCGTCGATTATCATTGATGAAATGAATGCTTTTAATGGTGAATAGAATTACAACAGATGTATAGTTTCATCCCAATCAATTATGAATATCTTTGATGAGGTGAAGAGTAAAGTAGCTTTTCTTTAGATCTTAAAGACAGACTCCACTTTTCAGAACATGTCAATGTTCTGGCCGGGTACTCATTACGTGAATATCTACTTGCTCGCAATGTATCCTGGCCAGGAGATTGTAATTTCCAAACATAGAGGGCAAGCCGTAAAAAAAAGAATTTGCGATCTTCCCGGTTTGTTCCATGGGAGTGCCCGGATAGGTAAATCAGACAAGGCAAGTCTGGTCCAGGCCGGACGCAAAGTAGGGAATGCCCGGTCACATTTCTGCATGGGTAACGATGACACTCCCCACCACTAAAAAACACGCAAGAGTTTTCAGACCTGCATGTAAGGCCGTGGTTTGAACGCGTTACACCTAGCAAGACTAGTTCTGACTGAACGTCTTCGTTACAACTAGCTTTTCCTGGTGAAAAAAAGAATTTATGTTTAGAAACCCAACCAAACCCCAACTTTGAGCTTATTCGGAAACAGTTTTAACCGATCCATTTCGTTAGAACTAGTTTTTGGAACAAATCCAAACTTTGACTTCATCCGGTAACAGTTTTAGCTGATCCACTTAGTTAGAACCAGTTTTTGGAACAAACCCAAACTTTGACCTCATTCTGCAACAGTATTAACGGATCCACTTCGTTAGAACCAATTTTCGGAACGAACCCGAACATTGACCTCTTTTGGAAACCGTTTTAGCTGATTTACTTCGTTAGAACTAGTTTTTGGAACAAACCCAAACTTTGCCCTCATTCGTAACAGTTTTAACGAATTCGTTTTGTTAGAACCAGATTTTGGAGCAAACCTAAACAACTCCAACCTTAGATCTCATTCGCAAACAGCTTTAACGGATTCATTTCGTTACAACTAGTTTTTGGAACAAACCCAAACCCAAGCTTTCCCGTGCGGAAAACTGATAGGGCATCCCTAATAAAAATAAGTGCCTTTCAGGGCTTTCCTAGTGCTTTCCCTAGTAGGGATTTCCACAATAGGCCCCGACTTGGCCATTATGGGGATAAACCTGTAGGGATTTCCACAAAAGGACCCGACTTAGCAATTATAGGGATAAACCTGTAGGGATTTCCACGATAGGCCCAGACTTGGCCAGTATAGGGATAAACAAGTAGGGATCTCCACAATAGGCCCAGATCTGACTATTATAGCGATAAACCAGTATACATAGCTTAGGCTACATGGTTGATGGTATTTCAATTATTCAAATCGATTATATACATCGATCGAATAATATTATCGGACGCAAATTGGGAAAAAACGTAAGGGCATTAGCAAATAAAAAAATCAACGATGAACACAAATATGCAGACAAACATCAGACAGTATTTATTTATCAAATTAAAGAAACTTTTTACATAGATACAAACAATTACTCATGGTTTCACTCATACATGGAGTAATGCTAGCGCATAAGTGTGAACAGTCCCAATCGGTTTTCTCGACATTTTTATAGCAACTAATTTCCGCTCAATACTCATCATAGGGAAAATGATTTCTTCTGAAGACTTCGCTGATATTTCCCATTCATAAACTTTATCTGACTGTGTAGGATAAGTAAATAAATTGGTCTTTGTTTTCCAGATCTTTCCCTCAATGGAAATAGATTCCAGTGATTCAGTAGACCCATATATTTTTTTTATTTCTACTACACATCCATTCCTTAGAATGGATTATTTTTTGTATTAATTTTGTCATAGCAGTTTGTCATAAATGCTCACATGCAAATACGCAATCACATTTCTACGCGCGCACACATACATACACATGTACTCACGCCCACACCTATGCACATGAACAATTACATAAAAACAAATACAGATATACCCTGACGCATTTAACATACACGTATATCCACTGATACGGATATTTTATGGCGCTGAAATGGTTATGATGAGGCGCCGTTGAGGCATTTTCAGGGCGCTAAAATGGTTTTGATGAGGCGCCATTGAGGCAACTTATAAGGCCCCGGTCATTGCGCCTTTAAGGGCCCTTGTTGACAAAGTGTGACCGGCCGCTAACGGCCCTCGTGTGGCTTCCAGATTAGGGCCCGAATAAAGTTAGGGGAATATTATTGGGGCCCGATCAGAGCCCCAACTCAATTTCCGCACGGGTTGACCTCATTCGGAACGAGTTTTAACGGATTCATTTAGTTAAAACGAGTTTTTGGAACAAACGTAAACTTTGACCTCATTCGGAAACATTTTTAGCTGATTCACTTCGTTCGAACTAGTTTTCGGAACAAACCCAAACTTTGACCTCACTCGGAAACAGTTTAACGGATCCATTTTGTTAGAACTAGTTTTTGGAACAAACCTAAAATTTGACCTGATTCGGAGACTATTGTAGCTGACTCACTTCATTAGAACTTGGAACGAACATTAGTTTTTGGAACAAATCCAAACTCAGACCTCCTTCGTAACAGTTTTAACGAATTCGTTTTGTTAGAACGAGTTTTTGGAACAAACCCAAACTTTGACCTCTTTCGGAAACAGTTTAACGGATCCATTTCGTTAGAACTAGTTTTTGCAACAATCCCAAACCAAACCTTGATCTCATTCGCAAACAGTTTCACCGTATTCATTCCGTCAAACCTACTTTTTAGAACAAACCCAAACAGACAACCCAACCTAAATCCAAACTTCGACCCCATTCGCCAACAGTCGGATTCATTTCGTTGGACCTTCGTTTTCCCAGTTAAGACGAGTTTCAACTAACATTCAAATTCATTGATCAGCAAATTCTAATCTTTACTATGATAAAGAATTGTCAACGAAGGCGTTCAGTAAGAACACGTTTAAACTGGGGAAAACGCGTTTGAAAAATGAGGTTGAAGCTTGCATCGTTGGGATGCGACGAAAATTCTTTTTAATTCCTTATTTTCATTATCACCCAACATCATCATCAACTCTGCACATTTAGAGTTGTAGATCACTGAATGAGAATCCTGAAAAAGTGTTTGCGTGATTTTCGTAGCTCGCCAGTGTCAAGGAAATTTTAGAAATGAAGAATAAACATTTTGGTCGGATCGGAACGATGCAAAATTCAACGCCATACGGAAAGCGGGTTTCAACTGTATCGCATATATGAATTTACAGGTACAAATATCCACATTCACAGAAGCACGATCGTAAGTTATCTCGCAGGAACTAGGTAGTTTCGTGCTAGTGCACTCGTTCGGATTAATACGAAAATCAGGATATATCCAAGAGCGATTGAGAGCGAATCCATACAGAAGCGCTCGCCATACACCCTTTCGCCTACGTGTGTTTGCTGCTCGTGTGTGCCCCCTACGTGCTGCCCTTCCCGCGCGCACGTATGTAACGTGTGTCTGTGTGTATCGAGCGGGGCGAGGGTGTGTCTCGTCGTTTACCATCGCACACACCGGGGCCTCGGAAAGATAAACAGCTGATCGATATCGCGCTAGGTTTCTCGAGCTTCCGTGACACGTTGAGAACTCTGTAGGACGATATCGCGTGTCCGTAGAGAACGAGAGAGAAGTCTTCAACTATATTTCAAAGAATAATGGAAATATCCGAAAAGCGTGTGAACGAGGGAAAAAAACGACGAATAAAAACAAACTCGAGTTGCGTACGCGGGCGAACGGGTCACGCCTTGTGTCAGGACCTCGATGGATTCTTTTTCTGGTAAATATTTACAAGTGGGGCTCCAGCTAGAAAAGGGGTTTAGAAATTTTTTACCGAGTCGATGTTTTTCAGGGCACTTTGTTTATAATATTTAAGTCGGGGGAAGACAATTTCAATCCTCGTTTCATAACCCAAACAAACCCAAACAAATCCAAACAAACGTATTTCGAAAATCGAATATTTTTCGGCAATATTTTTTTTTCTTAATAAAATACCCCTCCCCCATCAAATAAATATATTTTCATACTGCAGAATATCCCTGAACACGTGAAAAAAAAGCGGAGTCGATTAGCGATGAAACTCCACTTGTAAATATTTACCCTTTTTCTGCTTGTCGCGATCTCTGCTTGTCGCGATCGCTGCGGACAGTCCCCCCTCCCACTATTTTTGTTTTTCTTACGCGAGCCTGTAAGTCGATGTTTTTTCGCGAGAATTAAAAGCTAGACGAAAAACAGCAACCTGCGAGTAAGAAGAAAGTCATCATTTTCTTTCTTTCGCACATGAACGAGAAAAGGCAATCTCCGATAACGAAGAAAGGGACGAACCTGTCGGCTGCCCCGGCCAATAAAACGCGAGCTTACGAGCTTTTAATAGACTGAATAATTCCCTCGTCCAGCCTGTTCGGCTCGCGTAATTAATTTTATTCAAACCTGTGTCCATTGCGCGAAAATTTTACGAATTTTTTGCAGACGTCCGCGTTTATAGACTTTCCTAGAGAGAGAGGGGGAGAGAGAGAGAGAGAGAGAGAGAGAGAGAGAGAGAGAGAGAGAGAGAGAGAGAGAGAGAGAGAGAGTAGCGGTAGAGCGAGTCTATTTCGATGTCAGGTCGGGCGCGAAATTCGCGCTTAGCCCGTGACATCCGAGACAAACGATCGCGCGTCTCTCTTCTCGCGAGCCCTTTGCGATCTCATAAGTCGTCGTACGAGGCTAATATCTTTGCTTCTGTTAAACTACTTGCAACACTCGAGCACGAAACTCTCGCTCGCTCACGGAACAACGAGCCAAATTGTGCGCGCCTCGAAACTATAAAGAATTTACTGGCGAAAGAAAAAAAAAACGAGACAAAACGATAATGTCTCACTCGCTATAACTTAATTCTAGTCTTGTTGTTCATTGGTGCTTTAGACTCGACGACGTGTAGTAATCACGGTCTTGAAGTTTGTGCACCGTTGGAATGCAACGGAAATTTATTTCGTTTGTAATGCAAATTTTTTTCGGCCACATTTAGGCTACGAACATCACTGAAGCGTTTTTCCTTATGTTCAGGATGTGTGGCTTGAATCTGCAAGAAAAGGTTTTGGAAGATAATACGAATGGAGAAAGTTAAGAGAATAAAGGAGAATTTTCGTTGCGTCCTAACGATGCTTCAACACCATTAATAATCGGCATAAAAAAATCATGCATTAAATTCATGGCATATATATATATATATATATATATATATATATATGTACGATGTAAAGGCTGTGTGAACTTGGCACCCGAGTATGACCGATCTTAATTTTTTTTTATTATTTCGGATTGTTTTTGTTTGTAGTTGATTGTAGTACAAACGATTTCGTTTGTAGTAACTCAGAAAAAAAATTAGGGCCCTTAAAAAAAAAGTCAGCCCCCTTAATGAAAATATTTAAGCGGGCGAAGTTATTTTTCATTCAAAATCGTTTGTAGTTGATTGTAGTGAAATTATTTTTGTTTGTAGTTGAACCGTTTCCGAAAAAAATCGAATTTTCGAAAAAAACGATAGATAGATGTGGAAAAATGATTTTGCGACCATTTTTTTTCGTGATCGGCGGCTTATTGTAAGAAAGTAGCTTACTACAAACAATATGCGACCTGTCAAAACGTCTGTAGTTGTTTGTAGTTCCCGAATCATCGTGTGTAGTTGCGCGAAAAACGAACTACAAACGAGGAAGGCCCCTGAAAATGATTTTTGAACGCTTCTCGTTGGAATATCTTGTTTGTAGTGGCAAATAAGCTTACTACAAACGATATCGGACCTCTCAAAATGTTTGTAGTTGTTTGTAGTTCCCGAATTATCGTTTGTAGTTGGGCGAAAATCGAACTATAAACGAAGAAAGCGACCGAAAATGGGTTTCCGAGGCTTCTCGTTAGAATAGCTCATTTGTAATGGCAAATAAGCTTACTACAAACGATATCGGACCTCTTAAAACGTTTGTAGTTGTTTGTAGTTTCCGAATTATCGTTTGTAGTTGCGCGAAAATCGAACTACGGACGGGGAAAGCACCGAAAAATGATTTTTCAAGGCTTCTCTTGGGAATCATTCGTTTGTAGTGGCAAACAAGCTTACTACAAACGATAAACGGACTCTTCAAACGTTTGTAGTTGTTTGTAGTTGGGCGAAAATCAATCTACGAACGAGGATAGTAGCAAAAATAATTTTTCGAGGCTTTTCTTCAAGATTATTCGTTTGTAGTGGCAAACTAGCTTACTAAAAAAGATAGACGACCTGTCAAAACGCGTGTAGTTGTTTGTAGTTCCCGGATTATCGTTTGTAGTTGCGCGAAAATCGAACTACAAACGAGGAAAGCACCTGAAAATGAGTTCTGAACGCTTCTCGTTGGAATATCTTGTTTGGAGTCGCAAATAAGTTTACTACAAACGATATCGAACTTCTCAAAACGATTGTAGTTGTTTGTAGTTTCCGAATTATCGTTTGTAGTTGCGCGAAAATCGAACTACAAACGAGGAAAGAATCTGAAAATGAGTCTCGAACGCTTCTCGTTAGGATATCTTGTTTGTAGTGGCAAATAAACTTACTACAAACGATATCCGACCTCTCAAAAAGTTTGTAGTTGTTTGTAGTTCGCGAATTATCGTTTGTAGTTGCGCGAAAATCGAACTACAAACGAGGAAAGCACCTGAAAATGAGTTTCGAAAGCTTCTCGTTAGGATATCTTGTTTGTAGTGGCAAATAAGCTTACTACAAACGATATCCAACCTCTTAAAACGTTTGTAATTGTTTGTAGTTCCCGACCTATCGTTTGTAGTTGCGCGAAAATCGAACTACGAACGAGGAAAGCACCGACAAATGATTTTTCAAGGCCTCTCTTCGGAATTATTCGTTTGTAGTGGCAAACAAGCTCACTACAAACGATGAACGACCTCTTAAAACGTTTGTAATTGTTTGTAGTTTGCGATTAGTCGTTTGTAGTTGCGCGAAAATCAATCTACGAACGAGGAAAGCATCAAAAATGATTTTTCAGAGCTTCTCTTCAAGATTATTCGTTTGTAGTAGCAAACTAGCTTATTACAAACGATACACGACCTGTCAAAACGTTTGTGGTTGTTTGTAGTTCCCGAATTATCGTTTGTAGTTGCGCGAAAATCAAACTACAAACGAGGAAAGCACCTGAAAATGAGTTTCGAACGCTTCTCGTTAGGATATCTTGTTTGTAGTGGCAAATAAGGTTACTACAAACGATATCCGACTTCTCAAAACGTTTGTAGTTGTTTGTAGTTGTTTGTAGTTCCCGAATTATCGTTTGTAGTTGCGCGAAAATCGAACTACAAACGAGGAAAGAATCTGAAAATGAGTCTCGAACGCTTCTCGTTAGGATATCTTGTTTGTAGTGGCAAATAAGCTTACTACAAACGATATCAGACCTCTCAAAACGTTTGTAGTTGTTTGTAGTTCGCGAATTATCGTTTGTAGTTGCGCGAAAATCAAAGTACAAACGAGGAAAGCACCTGAAAATGAGTTTCGAAAGCTTCTCGTTAGGATATCTTGTTTGTAGTGGCAAATAAGCTTACTACAAACGATATCCAACCTCTTAAAACGTTTGTAATTGTTTGTAGTTCCCGACCTATCGTTTGTAGTTGCGCGAAAATCGAACTACGAACGAGGAAAGCACCGACAAATGATTTTTCAAGGCCTGTCTTCGGAATTATTCGTTTGTAGTGGCAAACAAGCTCACTACAAACGATGAACGACCTCTTAAAACGTTTGTAGTTGTTTGTAGTTTGCGATTAGTCGTTTGTAGTTGCGCGAAAATCAATCTACGAACGAGGAAAGCATCAAAAATGATTTTTCAAAGCTTCTCTTCAAGATTATTCGTTTGTAGTAGCAAACTAGCTTATTACAAACGATACACGACCTGTCAAAACGTTTGTGGTTGTTTGTAGTTCCCGAATTATCGTTTGTAGTTGCGCGAAAATCAAACTACAAACAAGGAAAGCACCTGAAAATGAGTTTCGAACGCTTCTCGTTAGGATATCTTGTTTGTAGTGGCAAATAAGGTTACTACAAACGATATCCGACCTCTCAAAACGTTTGTAGTTGTTTGTAGTTCCCGAATTATCGTTTGTAGTTGCGCGAAAATCAAACTACAAACGAGGAAAGCACCTGAAAATGAGTTTTGAACGCTTCTCGTTTGGATATCTTGTTTGTAGTGGCAAATAAGGTTACTACAAACGATATCCGACCTCTCAAAACGTTTGCAGTTGTTTGTAGTTTCCGAATTATCGTTTGTAGTTGCGCGAAAATCGAAGTACAAACGAGGAAAGCACCTAAAAATGAGTTTCGAACGCTTCTCGTTAGGATATCTTGTTTGTAGTGGCAAATAAGGTTACTACAAACGATATCCGACCTCTCAAAACGTTTGTAGTTGTTTGTAGTTCCCGAATTATCGTTTGTAGTTGCGCGAAAATCAAACTACAAACGAGGAAAGCACCTGAAAATGAGTTTTGAACGCTTCTCGTTTGGATATCTTGTTTGTAGTGGCAAATAAGGTTACTACAAACGATATCCGACCTCTCAAAACGTTTGTAGTTGTTTGTAGTTCCCGAATTATCGTTTGTAGTTGCGCGAAAATCAAACTACAAACGAGGAAAGCACCTGAAAATGAGTTTTGAACGCTTCTCGTTTGGATATCTTGTTTGTAGTGGCAAATAAGGTTACTGCAAACGATATCCAACCTCTCAAAACGTTTGCAGTTGTTTGTAGTTCCCGAATTATCGTTTGTAGTTGCGCAAAAATCGAACTACGAATGAGAAAAGCCCCGAAAAATTATTTTTTAAAGCTTCTCTTCGGAATTATTCATTCGTAGTGGCAAACTAGCTTACTACAAACGATATCCGACCTCTCAAAACGTTTGTAGTTGTTTGTAGTTCCCGAATTATCGTTTGTAGTTGCGCGAAAATCAAACTACAAACGAGGAAAGCACCTGAAAATGAGTTTCGAACGCTTCTTGTTTGGATATCTTGTTTGTAGTGGCAAATAAGGTTACTACAAACGATATCCGACCTCTCAAAACGTTTGCAGTTGTTTGTAGTTTCCGAATTATCGTTTGTAGTTGCGCGAAAATCGAACTACAAACGAGGAAAGCACCTGAAAATGAGTTTCGAACGCTTTTCGTTAGGATATCTTGTTTGTAGTGGCAAATAAGCTTACTACAAACGATATCCAACCTCTTAAAACGTTTGTAGTTGTTTGTAGTTCCCGACCTATCGTTTGTAGTTGCGCAAAAATCGAACTACGAACGAGGAAAGCACCGACAAATGATTTTTCAAGGCCTCTCTGCGGAATTATTCGTTTGTAGTGGCAAACAAGCTCACTACAAACGATGAACGACCTCTTAAAACGTTTGTAGTTGTTTGTAGTTTGCGATTAGTCGTTTGTAGTTGCGCGAAAATCAATCTACGAACGAGGAAAGCATCAAAAATGATTTTTCAAGGCTTCTCTTCAAGATTATTCGTTTGTAGTGGCAAACTAGCTTACTACGAACGATACACGACCTGTCAAAACGTTTGTGGTTGTTTGTAGTTCCCGAATTATCGTTTGTAGTTGCGCGAAAATCAAACGACAAACGAGGAAAGCACCTGAAAATGAGTTTTGAACGCTTCTCGTTGGAATATCTTGTTTGTAGTGGCAAATAAGCTTACTACAAACGATATCCGACCTCTTAAAACGTTTGTAGTTGTTTGTAGTTTCCGAATTATCGTTTGTAGTTGCGCGAAAATCAAACTACAAACGGGGAAAGCACCTGAAAATGAGTTTCGAACGCTTCTCGTTAGGATATCTTGTTTGTAGTGGCAAATAAGGTTACTGCAAACGATATCCAACCTCTCAAAACGTTTGCAGTTGTTTGTAGTTCCCGAATTATCGTTTGTAGTTGCACAAAAATCAAACTACGAATGAGAAAAGCCCCGAAAAATTATTTTTTAAAGCTTCTCTTCGGAATTATTCATTCGTAGTGGCAAACTAGCTTACTACAAACGATATCCGACCTCTCAAAACGTTTGTAGTTGTTTGTAGTTCCCGAATTATCGTTTGTAGTTGCGCGAAAATCAAACTACAAACGAGGAAAGCACTTGAAAATGAGTTTCGAACGCTTCTCGTTTGGATATCTTGTTTGTAGTGGCAAATAAGCTTACTACAAACGATATCCAACCTCTTAAAACGTTTGTAGTTGTTTGTAGCTCCCGACCTATCGTTTGTAGTTGCACAAAAATCGAACTACGAACGAGGAAAGCACCGACAAATGATTTTTCAAGGCCGCTCTGCGGAATTATTCGTTTGTAGTGGCAAACAAGCTCACTACAAACGATAAACGACCTCTTGAAACGTTTGTAGTTGTTTGTAGTTTGCGATTAGTCGTTTGTAGTTGCGCGAAAATCAAACTACAAACGAGGAAAGCACCTGAAAATGAGTTTCGAACGCTTCTCGTTAGGATATCTTGTTTGTAGTGGCAAATAAGCTTACTACAAACGATATCCAACCTCTTAAAACGTTTGTAGTTGTTTGTAGCTCCCGACCTATCGTTTGTAGTTGCACAAAAATCGAACTACGAACGAGGAAAGCACCGACAAATGATTTTTCAAGGCCGCTCTGCGGAATTATTCGTTTGTAGTGGCAAACAAGCTCACTACAAACGATAAACGACCTCTTAAAACGTTTGTAGTTGTTTGTAGTTTGCGATTAGTCGTTTGTAGTTGCGCGAAAATCAAACTACAAACGAGGAAAGCACCTGAAAATGAGTTTCGAACGCTTCTTGTTTGGATATCTTGTTTGTAGTGGCAAATAAACTTACTACAAACGATATCCGACCTCTCAAAAAGTTTGTAGTTGTTTGTAGTTCGCGAATTATCGTTTGTAGTTGCGCGAAAATCGAACTACAAACGAGGAAAGCACCTGAAAATGAGTTTCGAAAGCTTCTCGTTAGGATATCTTGTTTGTAGTGGCAAATAAGCTTACTACAAACGATATCCAACCTCTTAAAACGTTTGTAATTGTTTGTAGTTCCCGACCTATCGTTTGTAGTTGCGCGAAAATCGAACTACGAACGAGGAAAGCACCGACAAATGATTTTTCAAGGCCTCTCTTCGGAATTATTCGTTTGTAGTGGCAAACAAGCTCACTACAAACGATGAACGACCTCTTAAAACGTTTGTAATTGTTTGTAGTTTGCGATTAGTCGTTTGTAGTTGCGCGAAAATCAATCTACGAACGAGGAAAGCATCAAAAATGATTTTTCAGAGCTTCTCTTCAAGATTATTCGTTTGTAGTAGCAAACTAGCTTATTACAAACGATACACGACCTGTCAAAACGTTTGTGGTTGTTTGTAGTTCCCGAATTATCGTTTGTAGTTGCGCGAAAATCAAACTACAAACGAGGAAAGCACCTGAAAATGAGTTTCGAACGCTTCTCGTTAGGATATCTTGTTTGTAGTGGCAAATAAGGTTACTACAAACGATATCCGACTTCTCAAAACGTTTGTAGTTGTTTGTAGTTGTTTGTAGTTCCCGAATTATCGTTTGTAGTTGCGCGAAAATCGAACTACAAACGAGGAAAGAATCTGAAAATGAGTCTCGAACGCTTCTCGTTAGGATATCTTGTTTGTAGTGGCAAATAAGCTTACTACAAACGATATCCGACCTCTCAAAACGTTTGTAGTTGTTTGTAGTTCGCGAATTATCGTTTGTAGTTGCGCGAAAATCAAAGTACAAACGAGGAAAGCACCTGAAAATGAGTTTCGAAAGCTTCTCGTTAGGATATCTTGTTTGTAGTGGCAAATAAGCTTACTACAAACGATATCCAACCTCTTAAAACGTTTGTAATTGTTTGTAGTTCCCGACCTATCGTTTGTAGTTGCGCGAAAATCGAACTACGAACGAGGAAAGCACCGACAAATGATTTTTCAAGGCCTGTCTTCGGAATTATTCGTTTTTAGTGGCAAACAAGCTCACTACAAACGATGAACGACCTCTTAAAACGTTTGTAGTTGTTTGTAGTTTGCGATTAGTCGTTTGTAGTTGCGCGAAAATCAATCTACGAACGAGGAAAGCATCAAAAATGATTTTTCAAAGCTTCTCTTCAAGATTATTCGTTTGTAGTAGCAAACTAGCTTATTACAAACGATACACGACCTGTCAAAACGTTTGTGGTTGTTTGTAGTTCCCGAATTATCGTTTGTAGTTGCGCGAAAATCAAACTACAAACGAGGAAAGCACCTGAAAATGAGTTTCGAACGCTTCTCGTTAGGATATCTTGTTTGTAGTGGCAAATAAGGTTACTACAAACGATATCCGACCTCTCAAAACGTTTGTAGTTGTTTGTAGTTCCCGAATTATCGTTTGTAGTAGCGCAAAAATCGAACTACGAATGAGAGAAGCCCCGAAAAATTATTTTTTAAAGCTTCTCTTCGAAATTATTCATTCGTAGTGGCAAACTAGCTTACTACAAACGATATCCGACCTCTCAAAACGTTTGTAGTTGTTTGTAGTTCCCGAATTATCGTTTGTAGTTGCGCGAAAATCAAACTACAAACGAGGAAAGCACCTGAAAATGAGTTTCGAACGCTTCTCGTTTGGATATCTTGTTTGTAGTGGCAAATAACGTTGCTACAAACGATATCCGACCTCTCAAAACGTTTGCAGTTGTTTGTAGTTTCCGAATTATCGTTTGTAGTTGCGCGAAAATCGAACTGCAAACGAGGAACGCACCTGAAAATGAGTTTTGAACGCTTCTCGTTTGGATATCTTGTTTGTAGTGGCAAATAAGGTTACTGCAAACGATATCCAACCTCTCAAAACGTTTGCAGTTGTTTGTAGTTCCCGAATTATCGTTTGTAGTTGCGCAAAAATCGAACTACGAATGAGAAAAGCCCCGAAAAATTATTTTTTAAAGCTTCTCTTCGGAATTATTCATTCGTAGTGGCAAACTAGCTTACTACAAACGATATCCGACCTCTCAAAACGTTTGTAGTTGTTTGTAGTTCCCGAATTATCGTTTGTAGTTGCGCGAAAATCAAACTACAAACGAGGAAAGCACCTGAAAATGAGTTTCGAACGCTTCTTGTTTGGATATCTTGTTTGTAGTGGCAAATAAGGTTACTACAAACGATATCCGACCTCTCAAAACGTTTGCAGTTGTTTGTAGTTTCCGAATTATCGTTTGTAGTTGCGCGAAAATCGAACTACAAACGAGGAAAGCACCTGAAAATGAGTTTCGAACGCTTTTCGTTAGGATATCTTGTTTGTAGTGGCAAATAAGCTTACTACAAACGATATCCAACCTCTTAAAACGTTTGTAGTTGTTTGTAGTTCCCGACCTATCGTTTGTAGTTGCGCAAAAATCGAACTACGAACGAGGAAAGCACCGACAAATGATTTTTCAAGGCCTCTCTGCGGAATTATTCGTTTGTAGTGGCAAACAAGCTCACTACAAACGATGAACGACCTCTTAAAACGTTTGTAGTTGTTTGTAGTTTGCGATTAGTCGTTTGTAGTTGCGCGAAAATCAATCTACGAACGAGGAAAGCATCAAAAATGATTTTTCAAGGCTTCTCTTCAAGATTATTCGTTTGTAGTGGCAAACTAGCTTACTACGAACGATACACGACCTGTCAAAACGTTTGTGGTTGTTTGTAGTTCCCGAATTATCGTTTGTAGTTGCGCGAAAATCAAACGACAAACGAGGAAAGCACCTGAAAATGAGTTTTGAACGCTTCTCGTTGGAATATCTTGTTTGTAGTGGCAAATAAGCTTACTACAAACGATATCCGACCTCTTAAAACGTTTGTAGTTGTTTGTAGTTTCCGAATTATCGTTTGTAGTTGCGCGAAAATCAAACTACAAACGGGGAAAGCACCTGAAAATGAGTTTCGAACGCTTCTCGTTAGGATATCTTGTTTGTAGTGGCAAATAAGGTTACTGCAAACGATATCCAACCTCTCAAAACGTTTGCAGTTGTTTGTAGTTCCCGAATTATCGTTTGTAGTTGCACAAAAATCAAACTACGAATGAGAAAAGCCCCGAAAAATTATTTTTTAAAGCTTCTCTTCGGAATTATTCATTCGTAGTGGCAAACTAGCTTACTACAAACGATATCCGACCTCTCAAAACGTTTGTAGTTGTTTGTAGGTCCCTAATTATCGTTTGTAGTTGCGCGAAAATCAAACTACAAACGAGGAAAGCACTTGAAAATGAGTTTCGAACGCTTCTCGTTTGGATATCTTGTTTGTAGTGGCAAATAAGCTTACTACAAACGATATCCAACCTCTTAAAACGTTTGTAGTTGTTTGTAGCTCCCGACCTATCGTTTGTAGTTGCACAAAAATCGAACTACGAACGAGGAAAGCACCGACAAATGATTTTTCAAGGCCGCTCTGCGGAATTATTCGTTTGTAGTGGCAAACAAGCTCACTACAAACGATAAACGACCTCTTAAAACGTTTGTAGTTGTTTGTAGTTTGCGATTAGTCGTTTGTAGTTGCGCGAAAATCAAACTACAAACGAGGAAAGCACCTGAAAATGAGTTTCGAACGCTTCTTGTTTGGATATCTTGTTTGTAGTGGCAAATAAACTTACTACAAACGATATCCGACCTCTCAAAAAGTTTGTAGTTGTTTGTAGTTCGCGAATTATCGTTTGTAGTTGCGCGAAAATCGAACTACAAACGAGGAAAGCACCTGAAAATGAGTTTCGAAAGCTTCTCGTTAGGATATCTTGTTTGTAGTGGCAAATAAGCTTACTACAAACGATATCCAACCTCTTAAAACGTTTGTAATTGTTTGTAGTTCCCGACCTATCGTTTGTAGTTGCGCGAAAATCGAACTACGAACGAGGAAAGCACCGACAAATGATTTTTCAAGGCCTCTCTTCGGAATTATTCGTTTGTAGTGGCAAACAAGCTCACTACAAACGATGAACGACCTCTTAAAACGTTTGTAATTGTTTGTAGTTTGCGATTAGTCGTTTGTAGTTGCGCGAAAATCAATCTACGAACGAGGAAAGCATCAAAAATGATTTTTCAGAGCTTCTCTTCAAGATTATTCGTTTGTAGTAGCAAACTAGCTTATTACAAACGATACACGACCTGTCAAAACGTTTGTGGTTGTTTGTAGTTCCCGAATTATCGTTTGTAGTTGCGCGAAAATCAAACTACAAACGAGGAAAGCACCTGAAAATGAGTTTCGAACGCTTCTCGTTAGGATATCTTGTTTGTAGTGGCAAATAAGGTTACTACAAACGATATCCGACCTCTCAAAACGTTTGTAGTTGTTTGTAGTTCCCGAATTATCGTTTGTAGTAGCGCAAAAATCGAACTACGAATGAGAGAAGCCCCGAAAAATTATTTTTTAAAGCTTCTCTTCGAAATTATTCATTCGTAGTGGCAAACTAGCTTACTACAAACGATATCCGACCTCTCAAAACGTTTGTAGTTGTTTGTAGTTCCCGAATTATCGTTTGTAGTTGCGCGAAAATCAAACTACAAACGAGGAAAGCACCTGAAAATGAGTTTCGAACGCTTCTCGTTTGGATATCTTGTTTGTAGTGGCAAATAACGTTGCTACAAACGATATCCGACCTCTCAAAACGTTTGCAGTTGTTTGTAGTTTCCGAATTATCGTTTGTAGTTGCGCGAAAATCGAACTGCAAACGAGGAACGCACCTGAAAATGAGTTTCAAACGCTTCTCGTTAGGATATCTTGTTTGTAGTGGCAAATAAGCTTACTACAAACGATATCCAACCTCTGAAAACGTTTGTAGTTGTTTGTAGTTTCCGACCTATCGTTTGTAGTTGCGCGAAAATCGAACTACGAACGAGGAAAGCACCGACAAATGATTTTTCAAGGCCTCTCTTCGGAATTATTCGTTTGTAGTGGCAAACAAGCTTACTACAAACGATGAACGACCTTTTAAAACGTTTGTAGTTGTTTGTAGTTTGCGATTAGTCGTTTGTAGTTGCGCGAAAATCGAACTACGAATGAGGAGAGTACCAAAAATAATTTTTCAAGACTTTTCTTCAAGATTATTCATTTGTAGTGGCAAACTAGCTTACTACAAACGATACACGACCTGTCAAAACGTGTGTAGTTGTTTGTAGTTTCTGAATGATTGTTTGTAGTTTCGCGAAAATCGAACTACAAGCGAGGAAAGCACCTGAAAATGAGTTTGGAACGCTTCTCGTTGGAATATCTTGTTTGTAGTGGCAAATAAGCTTACTACAAACGATATCCGACCTCTTAAAACGTTTGTAGTTGTTTGTAGTTCCCGAATTATCGTTTGTAGTAGCGCGAAAATCAGACTACAAACGAGGAAAGCACCTGAAAATAAGTTTTGAACGCTTCTCGTTGAAATATCTTGTTTGTAGTGGCAAATAAGCCTACTACAAACGATGTCCGACCTCTCAAAACGTTTGTAGTTGTTTGTAGTTCCCGAATTATCGTTTGTAGTTGCGCGAAAATCGAACTACAAACAAGGAAATCACCTGAAAATGAGTTTTTAACGCTTCTCGTTGGAATATCTTGTTTGTAATGGCAAATAAGGTTACTACAAACGATATCCAACCTCTCAAAACGTTTGCAGTTGTTTGTAGTTCCCGAATTATCGTTTGTAGTTGCGCAAAAATCGAACTACGAATGAGAAAAGCCCCGAAAAATTATTTTTTAAAGCTTCTCTTCGGAATTATTCATTCGTAGTGGCAAACTAGCTTACTACAAACGATATCCGACCTCTTGAAACATTTGTTGTTGTTAATAGTTTTCGAATTATCGTTTGTAGTACTGCGAAAAACGAACTACAAACGGCGAGCCCATCTGAAAGCGGATTTTTAATTCTTCTAGAAATCGGGCGTTTGTAGTAGTAAACTACCTTACTACAAACGATGTGCAACCTTTTAAGTCGTTTGTAGTATATTGTAGGTGCCGAATTATCTTTTGTAGTAGCGTGAATATCGAACTACAAGCTTGGAAAGCACCTGATTGACAATAATCCATACCAATAATTTATGTTTTTCAGTCTAAATTAATCGCATTCTAAAAAAAAAAACGACGCAAAATTGTTTATTTTCGTCTATTTCAGAACAGAAAATAGAAGAACAGTTACACCGACTTAAAAAAATTATCCTCAATTTTTGTCGTTTTTTCTTGATAACTTTGTTATTTTCGATTTTTCGAATCAATGGCAGGCGGAAAATTTGTAGAGAATTGAATTGCCTACATAAAACAACGATATAACTTTTTTGCGCGGTGGATAGTTCAAAAGTTATAAAGGAAAACCCATTTCAACCCTTTTTTACATGGCGGATTTTCCTCAACGTTTGCAACCCGCCAAATTCGAAGTTAAGCTTTTTATACCCCTCCCCTATGCATCAGAATAATGAAATTTCTGACGTCGATAAATGCAGGGTAGGGGGACAAAAAATGCCACATTTTAATGGACTACTGCGCTAACGTGTAACCTATCGCGGTAGGATCGATGACTGCTGTGACAACAACCTTACTTACTTAGCCTAAGTGCTCGCCTGTAGTGGTAAACTAGATTGAAAAATCATTTTTCGGCGCTTTCCTCGTTTGTGGTTCGATTTTCGCGCAACTACAAGCGATAATTCGGGAACTACAAACTACTGCAAATGTTTGAAGAGGTCGGATATCGTTTGTAGTAAACTTATTTTCCATTACAAATAAGATATTCTAACGAGAAGGGTTCAAAGGCTATTTTCAGATGCTATCCTCGTTCAGAGTTCGACTTTCGCGCCACTACAAACGATAACTCAGGAACTACAAACAACTACAAACGTTTTAAGAGGTCCAATATCGTTTGTAGTAAGCTTGTTTGCCATTACAAATGAGCTATTCTAACGAAAAGCATCGGAAACCCATTTTCGGTCGCTTTCCTCGTTTGTAGTTCGATTTTCGCCCGATTACGAACGATAATTCGGGAACTACAAACAACTACAAACGTTTTAAGAGGTCCGATATCGTTTGTAGTAAGATTACATGCCACTACAAACAAGGCATTTTAACGAGAAGCGTTCGAAACTCATTTTCAGGTGCTTTCCTCGTTTGTAGTTCAATTTGCGCGCAACTACAAACGATAATTCGGGAACTACAAACGTTTCAAGAGGTCGGATATCGTTTGAAGTAAGCTTATTTATCACTACGAACAACATATTCAGAAAACAAGCGATCAAAACTCAATTTCAGGTGCTTTCCTCGTTTGTAGATCGATTTTCGCGCAACTACAAACGATAATTTAGCAACTACAAACAACTACACACGTTTTGACAGGTCGTGTATCATTTGTAGTAAGCTAGTTTACCACTACGAACGAATAATCTTGATGAGAAGCCTTGAAAAGTCATTTTTGGTGCTTTCCTCATTCGTAGATTGATTTTCGCCAAACTACAAACGATTATTCACAAACTACAAACATCGACAAACGTTTTAAGAGGTCGTATATCGTTTGTAGTAAGCTTTTTTGCCACTACAAACGAATAATTCCGAAGAGAAGCCTTGACATATCATTTTTCAGTGCTTTCCTCGTTCGTGTTCGATTTTCGGGCAACTACAAACGATAATTCGGGAACTACAAACGTCTACAAACGCTTTGAGTGGTTGGATATCGTTTGTAGTAAACTTATTTGCCACTACAAACAAGATATTCTAACGAGAAGCGTTCAAAACGCATTTTCAGGTACTTTCCTCGTGTGTAGTTCGATTTTCGCGCAACTACAAACGATAATTCGGAAACTACAAGCAACTCCAAACATTTTGACAGGTCGTGTGTCGTTTGTAGTAAGCTAGTTTGCCACCACAAATGAATAATCTTGAAGAGAAGCCTTGAAAAATCATTTTTGGTGCTTTCCTCGTTTGTAGATTGATTTTCGCGCAACTACAAACAATTATTCGCAAACTACAAACAACTACACACGTTTTGACAGGTCGTGTATTGTTTTTAGTAAGCCAGTTTGCCACTACAAACGAATAATCTTGAAGAGAAATCTCGAAAAATAGTTTTGGTCCTGTCCTCGTTCGTAGATTGATTTTCGCGCAACTACAAACGATTATTCGCAAACTACCAACAATTACAAACGATTTAAGAGGTCGTATATCGTTTGTAGTAAGCTTCTTTGCCACTTCAAACGAATAATTCCGAAGAGAAGCCTTGAAAAATCATTTTTCGATGCTTTCCTCGTTCATAGATTGATTTTCGCGTGACTACAAACGATAATTCGGAAACTACAAACAACTACAAACGTTTCAAGAGTTCCGATGTCGTATTTAGTAAGCTTATTTGCCACAACAAACAAAATATTCCAACGAGAATCGTTCAAAACTCATTTTCAGGTGCCTTCCTCGTTTGTAGTTCGATTTTCCCGCAACTACAAACGATAATTCGAGAACTACATACAACTACAAACGTTTTGAGAGATCGGATATCGTTTGTAGTCAGCTTATTTGCCACTACAAACAAGATATCCTAACGAGAAGCTTTCGAAACTCATTTTCAGGTGCTTTCCTCGTTTGTAGTTCGATTTTCGCGCAACTACAAACGATAATTCGGGAACTACAAACAACCACAAACGTTTGGACAGGTCGTGTATCGTTTGTAGTAAGCTAGTTGGTCACTACAACCGAATAATCTTGAAGAGAAGCCTTGAAAAATCATTTTTGATGCTTTCCTCGTTCGTAGATTGATTTTCGCGCAACTACAAACGACTAATCGCAAACTACAAACAACTACAAACGTTTTAAGAGGTCGTTCATCGTTTGTAGTGAGCTTGTTTGCCACTACAAACGAATAATTCCGCAGAGAGGCCTTGAAAAATCATTTGTCGGTGCTTTCCTCGTTTGTAGTTCGATTTTCGCGCAACTACAAACGATAATTCGGGAACTACAAACAACTACAAACGTTTTGAGAGGTCGGATATCGTTTGTAGTAACCTTATTTGCCACTGCAAACAAGATATCCTAACGAGAAGCGTTCGAAGCTCATTTTCAGGTGCTTTCCTCGTTTGTAGTTTAATTTTCGCGCAACTACAAACGATAATTCGGGAACTACAAACAACCACAAACGTTTTGACAGGTCGTGTATCATTTGTAGTAAGCTAGTTTGCCACTACAAACGAATAATCTTGAAGAGAAGCCTTGAAAAATCGTTTTTGATGCTTTCCTCGTTCGTAGATTGATTTTCGCGCAACTACAAACGACTAATCGCAAACTACAAACAACTACAAACGTTTTAAGAGGTCGTTCATCGTTTGTAGTGAGCTTGTTTGCCACTACAAACGAATAATTCCGCAGAGAGGCCTTGAAAAATCATTTGTCGGTGCTTTCCTCGTTCGTAGTTCGATTTTTGCGCAACTACAAACGATAGGTCGGGAACTAGAAACAACTACAAACGTTTTAAGAGGTTGGATATCGTTTGTAGTAAGCTTATTTGCCACTACAAACAAGATATCCTAACGAGAAGCGTTCGAAACTCATTTTCAGGTGCATTCCTCGTTTGTAGTTCGATTTTCGTGCAACTACAAACGATAATTCGGAAACTACAAACAACTGCAAACGTTTCGAGAGGTCGGATATCGTTTGTAGTAACCTTATTTGCCACTACAAACAAGATATCCAAACGAGAAGCGTTCAAAACTCATTTTCAGGTGCTTTCCTCGTTTGTAGTTTGATTTTCGCGCAACTACAAACGATAATTCGGGAACTACAAACAACTACAAACGTTTTGAGAGGTCGGATATCGTTTGTAGTAACCTTATTTGCCACTACAAACAAGATATCCTAACGAGAAGCGTTCGAAACTCATTTTCAGATGCTTTCCTCGTTTGTAGTTCGATTTTCGCGCAACTACAAACGATAATTCGGAAACTACAAACAACTGCAAACGTTTTGAGAGGTCGGATATCGTTTGTAGTAACCTTATTTGCCACTACAAACAAGATATCCAAACGAGAAGCGTTCAAAACTCATTTTCAGGTGCTTTCCTCGTTTGTAGTTCGATTTTCGTGCAACTACAAACGATAATTCGGAAACTACAAACAACTGCAAACGTTTCGAGAGGTCGGATATCGTTTGTAGTAACCTTATTTGCCACTACAAACAAGATATCCAAACGAGAAGCGTTCAAAACTCATTTTCAGGTGCTTTCCACGTTTGTAGTTTGATTTTCGCGCAACTACAAATGATAATTCGGGAACTACAAACAACTACAAACGTTTTGAGAGGTCGGATATCGTTTGTAGTAACCTTATTTGCTACTACAAACAAGATATCCTAACGAGAAGCGTTCGAAACTCATTTTCAGGTGCTTTCCTCGTTTGTAGTTCGATTTTCGCGCAACTACAAACGATAATTCGGAAACTACAAACAACTGCAAACGTTTTGAGAGGTCGGATATCGTTTGTAGTAAGCTTATTTGCCACTACAAACAAGATATCCTAACGAGAAGCGTTCGAAACTCATTTTCAGGTGCTTTCCTCGTTTGTAGTTCGATTTTCGCGCAACTACAAACGATAATTCGGAAACTACAAACAACTGCAAACGTTTTGAGAGGTCGGATATCGTTTGTAGTAACCTTATTTGCCACTACAAACAAGATATCCAAACGAGAAGCGTTCAAAACTCATTTTCAGGTGCTTTCCTCGTTTGTAGTTTGATTTTCGCGCAACTACAAACGATAATTCGGGAACTACAAACAACTACAAACGTTTTGAGAGGTCGGATATCGTTTGTAGTAACCTTATTTGCCACTACAAACAAGATATCCTAACGAGAAGCGGTCGAAACTCATTTTCAGGTGCTTTCCTCGTTTGTAGTTTGATTTTCGCGCAACTACAAACGATAATTCGGGAACTACAAACAACCACAAACGTTTTGACAGGTCGTGTATCGTTTGTAATAAGATAGTTTGCTACTACAAACGAATAATCTTGAAGAGAAGCTTTAAAAAATCATTTTTGATGCTTTCCTCGTTCGTAGATTGATTTTCGTGCAACTACAAACGACTAATCGCAAACTACAAACAACTACAAACGTTTTAAGAGGTCGTTCATCGTTTGTAGTGAGCTTGTTTGCCACTACAAACGAATAATTCCGAAGAGAGGCCTTGAAAAATCATTTGTCGGTGCTTTCCTCGTTCGTAGTTCGATTTTCGCGCCACTACAAACGATAGGTCGGGAACTACAAACAATTACAAACATTTTAAGAGGTTGGATATCGTTTGTAGTAAGCTTATTTGCCACTACAAACAAGATATCCTAACGAGAAGCTTTCGAAACTCATTTTCAGGTGCTTTCCTCGTTTGTAGTTTGATTTTCGCGTAACTACAAACGATAATTCGCGAACTACAAACAACTACAAACATTTTGAGAGGTCGGATATCGTTTGTAGTAACCTTATTTGCCACTACAAACAAGATATCGTAACGTGAAGCGTTCGAAACTCATTTTCAGGTGCTTTCCTCGTTTGTAGGTTGATTTTCGCGCAACTACAAACGATAATTCGGGAACTACAAACAACCACAAACGTTTTGACAGGTCGTGTATCGTTTGTAATAAGCTAGTTTGCCACTACAAACGAATAATCTTGAAGAGAAGCTTTGAAAAATCATTTTTGATGCTTTCCTCGTTCGTAGTTCGATTTTCGCGCAACTACAAACGATAATTCGGGAACTACAAACAACTACAAACGTTTTGAGAGGTCGGATATCGTTTGTAGTAACCTTATTTGCCACTACAAACAAGATATCGTAACGTGAAGCGTTCGAAACTCATTTTCAGGTGCTTTCCTCGTTTGTAGGTTGATTTTCGCGCAACTACAAACGATAATTCGGGAACTACAAACAACCACAAACGTTTTGACAGGTCGTGTATCGTTTGTAATAAGCTAGTTTGCCACTACAAACGAATAATCTTGAAGAGAAGCTTTGAAAAATCATTTTTGATGCTTTCCTCGTTCGTAGATTGATTTTCGCGCAACTACAAACGACTAATCGCAAACTACAAACAACTACAAACGTTTTAAGAGGTCGTTCATCGTTTGTAGTGAGCTTGTTTGCTACTACAAACGAATAATTCCGAAGAGAGGCCTTGAAAAATCATTTGTCGGTGCTTTCCTCGTTCGTAGTTCGATTTTCGCGCAACTACAAACGATAATTCGAGAACTACATACAACTACAAACGTTTTGAGAGGTCGGATATCGTTTGTAGTCAGCTTATTTGCCACTACAAACAAGATATCCTAACGAGAAGCTTTCGAAACTCATTTTCAGGTGCTTTCCTCGTTTGTAGTTCGATTTTCGCGCAACTACAAACGATAATTCGGGAACTACAAACAACCACAAACGTTTGGACAGGTCGTGTATCGTTTGTAGTAAGCTAGTTTGTCACTACAAACGAATAATCTTGAAGAGAAGCCTTGAAAAATCATTTTTGATGCTTTCCTCGTTCGTAGATTGATTTTCGCGCAACTACAAACGACTAATCGCAAACTACAAACAACTACAAACGTTTTAAGAGGTCGTTCATCGTTTGTAGTGAGCTTGTTTACCACTACAAACGAATAATTCCGAAGAGAGGCCTTGAAAAATCATTTGTCGGTGCTTTCCTCGTTCGTAGTTCGATTTTCGCGCAACTACAAACGATAGGTCGGGAACTACAAACAATTACAAACGTTTTAAGAGGTTGGATATCGTTTGTAGTAAGCTTATTTGCCACTACAAACAAGAGATCCTAACGAGAAGCTTTCGAAACTCATTTTCAGGTGCTTTCCTCGTTTGTAGTTTGATTTTCGCGCAACTACAAACGATAATTCGGGAACTACAAACAACTGCAAACGTTTTGAGAGGTTGGATATCGTTTGTAGTAACCTTATTTGCCACTACAAACAAGATATCCTAACGAGAAGCGTTCGAAACTCATTTTCAGGTGTTTTCCCCGTTTGTAGTTTGATTTTTGCGCAACTACCAACGATAATTCGGGAACTACAAACAACTACAAACGTTTTAAGAGGTCGGATATCGTTTGTAGTAATCTTATTTGCCACTACAAACAAGATATTCCAACGAGAAGCGTTCAAAACTCATTTTCAGGTGCTTTCCTCGTTTGTAGTTTGATTTTCGCGCAACTACAAACGATAATTCGGGAACTACAAACAACTACAAACGTTTTAAGAGGTCGTTCATCGTTTGTAGTGAGCTTGTTTGCCACTACAAACGAATAATTCCGAAGAGAGGCCTTGAAAAATCATTTGTCGGTGCTTTCCTCGTTCGTAGTTCGATTTTCGCGCAACTACAAACGATAGGTCGGGAACTACAAACAACTACAAACGGTTTAAGAGGTTGGATATCGTTTGTAGTAAGCTTATTTGCCACTACAAACAAGATATCCTAACGAGAAGCGTTCGAAACTCATTTTCAGGTGCTTTCCTCGTTTGTAGTTTGATTTTCGCGCAACTACAAACGATAATTGGGGAACTACAAACAACTGCAAACGTTTTGAGAGGTTGGATATCGTTTGTAGTAACCTTATTTGCCACTACAAACAAGATATCCTAACGAGAAGCGTTCGAAACTCATTTTCAGGTGTTTTCCCCGTTTGTAGTTTGATTTTCGCGCAACTACAAACGATAATTCGGGAACTACAAACAACTACAAACGTTTTAAGAGGTCGGATATCGTTTGTAGTAAGCTTATTTGCCACTACAAACAAGATATTCCAACGAGAAGCGTTCAAAACTCATTTTCAGGTGCTTTCCTCGTTTGTAGTTTGATTTTCGCGCAACTACAAACGATAATTCGGGATCTACAAACAACTACAAACGTTTTGAGAGGTCAGATATCGTTTGTAGTAACCTTATTTGCCACTACAAACAAGATATCCTAACGAGAAGCGTTCGAAACTCATTTTCAGGTGCTTTCCTCGTTTGTAGTTTGATTTTCGCGCAACTACAAACGATAATTCGCGAACTACAAACAACTGCAAACGTTTTGAGAGGTTGGATATCGTTTGTAGTAACCTTATTTGCCACTACAAACAAGATATCCTAACGAGAAGCGTTCGAAACTCATTTTCAGGTGCTTTCCCCGTTTGTAGTTTGATTTTCGCGCAACTACAAACGATAATTCGGAAACTACAAACAACTACAAACGTTTTAAGAGGTCGGATATCGTTTGTAGTAAGCTTATTTGCCACTACAAACAAGATATTCCAACGAGAAGCGTTCAAAACTCATTTTCAGGTGCTTTCCTCGTTTGTCGTTTGATTTTCGCGCAACTACAAACGATAATTCGGGAACTACAAACAACCACAAACGTTTTGACAGGTCGTGTATCGTTCGTAGTAAGCTAGTTTGCCACTACAAACGAATAATCTTGAAGAGAAGCCTTGAAAAATCATTTTTGATGCTTTCCTCGTTCGTAGATTGATTTTCGCGCAACTACAAACGACTAATCGCAAACTACAAACAACTACAAACGTTTTAAGAGGTCGTTCATCGTTTGTAGTGAGCTTGTTTGCCACTACAAACGAATAATTCCGCAGAGAGGCCTTGAAAAATCATTTGTCGGTGCTTTCCTCGTTCGTAGTTCGATTTTTGCGCAACTACAAACGATAGGTCGGGAACTACAAACAACTACAAACGTTTTAAGAGGTTGGATATCGTTTGTAGTAAGCTTATTTGCCACTACAAACAAGATATCCTAACGAAAAGCGTTCGAAACTCATTTTCAGGTGCTTTCCTCGTTTGTAGTTCGATTTTCGCGCAACTACAAACGATAATTCGGAAACTACAAACAACTGCAAACGTTTTGAGAGGTCGGATATCGTTTGTAGTAACCTTATTTGCCACTACAAACAAGATATCCAAACGAGAAGCGTTCGAAACTCATTTTCAGGTGCTTTCCTCGTTTGTAGTTTGATTTTCGCGCAACTACAAACGATAATTCGGGAACTACAAACAACTACAAACGTTTTGAGAGGTCGGATATCGTTTGTAGTAAGCTAGTTTGCCACTACGAATGAATAATTCCGAAGAGAAGCTTTAAAAAATAATTTTTCGGGGCTTTTCTCATTCGTAGTTCGATTTTTGCGCAACTACAAACGATAATTCGGGAACTACAAACAACTGCAAACGTTTTGAGAGGTTGGATATCGTTTGCAGTAACCTTATTTGCCACTACAAACAAGATATCCAAACGAGAAGCGTTCAAAACTCATTTTCAGGTGCTTTCCTCGTTTGTAGTTTGATTTTCGCGCAACTACAAACGATAATTCGGGAACTACAAAAAAACTACAAACTTTTTGAGAGGTCGGATATCGTTTGTAGTAACCTTATTTGCCACTACAAACAAGATATCCAAACGAGAAGCGTTCAAAACTCATTTTCAGGTGCTTTCCTCGTTTGTAGTTTGATTTTCGCGCAACTACAAACGATAATTCGGGAACTACAAACAACTACAAACGTTTTGAGAGGTCGGATATCGTTTGTAGTAACCTTATTTGCCACTACAAACAAGATATCCTAACGAGAAGCGTTCGAAACTCATTTTTAGGTGCTTTCCTCGTTTGTACTTCGATTTTCGCGCAACTACAAACGATAATTCGGAAACTACAAACAACTGCAAACGTTTTGCGAGGTCGGATATCGTTTGTAGTAACCTTATTTGCCACTACAAACAAGATATCCAAACGAGAAGCGTTCAAAACTTATTTTCAGGTGCTTTCCTCGTTTGTAGTTTGTTTTTCGCGCAACTACAAACGATAATTCGGAAACTACAAACAACTGCAAACGTTTTGAGAGGTCGGATATCGTTTGTAGTAACCTTATTTGCCACTACAAACAAGATATCCAAACGAGAAGCGTTCAAAACTCATTTTCAGGTGCTTTCCTCGTTTGTAGTTTGATTTTCGCGCAACTACAAACGATAATTCGGGAACTACAAACAACTACAAACGTTTTGAGAGGTCGGATATCGTTTGTAGTAACCTTATTTGCCACTACAAACAAGATATCCTAACGAGAAGCGTTCGAAACTCATTTTCAGGTGCTTTCCTCGTTTGTAGTTTGATTTTCGCGCAACTACAAACGATAATTCGGGAACTACAAACAACCACAAACGTTTTGACAGGTCGTGTATCGTTTGTAATAAGCTAGTTTGCTACTACAAACGAATAATCTTGAAGAGAAGCTTTGAAAAATCATTTTTGATGCTTTCCTCGTTCGTAGATTGATTTTCGCGCAACTACAAACGACTAATCGCAAACTACAAACAACTACAAACGTTTTAAGAGGTCGTTCATCGTTTGTAGTGAGCTTGTTTGCCACTACAAACGAATAATTCCGAAGACAGGCCTTGAAAAATCATTTGTCGGTGCTTTCCTCGTTCGTAGTTCGATTTTCGCGCAACTACAAACGATAGGTCGGGAACTACAAACAATTACAAACGTTTTAAGAGGTTGGATATCGTTTGTAGTAAGCTTATTTGCCACTACAAACAAGATATCCTAACGAGAAGCTTTCGAAACTCATTTTCAGGTGCTTTCCTCGTTTGTACTTTGATTTTCGCGCAACTACAAACGATAATTCGCGAACTACAAACAACTACAAACGTTTTGAGAGGTCGGATATCGTTTGTAGTAAGCTTATTTGCCACTACAAACAAGATATCCTAACGAGAAGCGTTCGAGACTCATTTTCAGATTCTTTCCTCGTTTGTAGTTCGATTTTCGCGCAACTACAAACGATAATTCGGGAACTACAAACAACTACAAACAACTACAAACGTTTTGAGAGGTCGGATATCGTTTGTAGTAACCTTATTTGCCACTACAAACAAGATATCCTAACGAGAAGCGTTCGAAACTCATTTTCAGGTGCTTTCCTCGTTTGTAGTTTGATTTTCGCGCAACTACAAACGATAATTCGGGAACTACAAACAACCACAAACGTTTTGACAGGTCGTGTATCGTTTGTAATAAGCTAGTTTGCTACTACAAACGAATAATCTTGAAGAGAAGCTCTGAAAAATCATTTTTGATGCTTTCCTCGTTCGTAGATTGATTTTCGCGCAACTACAAACGACTAATCGCAAACTACAAACAATTACAAACGTTTTAAGAGGTCGTTCATCGTTTGTAGTGAGCTTGTTTGCCACTACAAACGAATAATTCCGAAGAGAGGCCTTGAAAAATCATTTGTCGGTGCTTTCCTCGTTCGTAGTTCGATTTTCGCGCAACTACAAACGATAGGTCGGGAACTACAAACAATTACAAACGTTTTAAGAGGTTGGATATCGTTTGTAGTAAGCTTATTTGCCACTACAAACAAGATATCCTAACGAGAAGCTTTCGAAACTCATTTTCAGGTGCTTTCCTCGTTTGTAGTTTGATTTTCGCGCAACTACAAACGATAATTCGCGAACTACAAACAACTACAAACTTTTTGAGAGGTCGGATATCGTTTGTAGTAAGTTTATTTGCCACTACAAACAAGATATCCTAACGAGAAGCGTTCGAGACTCATTTTCAGATTCTTTCCTCGTTTGTAGTTCGATTTTCGCGCAACTACAAACGATAATTCGGAAACTACAAACAACTACAATCGTTTTGAGAGGTTCGATATCGTTTGTAGTAAACTTATTTGCGACTCCAAACAAGATATTCCAAC
>CALYCA010000427.1:17500-26405 GCA_944452715.1 Ophion slaviceki | reverse complement strand
GTCGGCGTACAGGACTGGTTTTTCGACGGAGACGGCATTGATTCGAATTTGCGACGACATACGAGGCGCTATGGACGAGGACAAGCTTACTATTCTTATAATGTTTGATTTTAGCAAGGCATTCGACAGAGTCCCGCATCACTTGCTGTTGTGTAAACTCAAGCAGCTAGGCTTTTCAACTCCCTCCTTAAAGTCGATACATTCGTATTTATCGGGTCGCTCTCAGTCGGTATTGGATGACCAGGGCGGTCGCTCACCGTGACTTCAGACCACCTTAGGAATTCCCCAGGGTTCGGTGTTGGGGCCTCTCCTTTTCACATTGTTTATAAATGACATTTCTTGCTGTTTGAGATACTCGCGCTATATGGTGTTCGCGGACGATATTCAGATTTATCGCAGCTGCTCTTCGAATGAGCTTCATGCGTCTCTAGCGCTGATAAATCGTGATGTAAATTCCATCTTTGAGTATTCTCTCGCTAATGAGCTGTCGCTGAGTCTGCCCAAGTCAAAGGTGTTAATAATAGGTAGCAACCCCCGAATGAGGACCCTTGACATCCATGCTCTGCCGCTGATTTCAGTTGGAGGTGTGCCTCTTCCATATGTCACGGAACACAGAAATCTAGGGGTGATCCTAGACTCAACTTTGTCTTGGAAGCCTCATGTAGCAAATATTTCCCGCAGTGTCCACTACATCTTGCACAAATTAAAATTTCACAGGAATTCTCTCCCCATCGACGTACGCGCCAGTCTAATAGGAGCGTTGGTCTTTCCGAGGATGGACTACTGTTCGACTGTGTATGGAAGTCTACCAGCTACCTTGAATCATAAATTACAGTTGGTGTTGAATTGCTGCATTCGATTCGTATTCGATCTTCGCAGGGACACCCATGTTACGGGATTCAGGCTCCGTTCAAAGTGGCTGTCTGTTAAAAATCGTCGGAACTACTTCTTAGCGATCCTCGCCTTCAAAATACTCAATGGCCATGTTCCAGTGTACATTACTGAAAAGGTGGTACGCGCACTTCCCAGTTCCAGGTCGTCTCAGCGACTTCCTCGGCCTACGTTCGTGATACCTTTCGCTCGAACTTCCATGTTCTTTAATTCCACTGTCATTTTCGCCTGTCGTTTGTGGCATTCACTTCCGGAGTGGGTGACCGTCTCTCCGTCGATTGCAATTTTCAAATCGAATATGTTCAAATATCTACTCGACAGTGAGACGATCATGGCATAGGTTAGATCGCGTCAGTATCCGGTGAGACATGTCTTTGTCACTCTCAGTTCATTGCGGGTAAGTCTTGACTATGCTATACCATCATTGATTGAATATAGCTCGACAGGGGACTTGGCTAAACCGCGGCTCGATTCAGGCTTCTATTATCTGATATTACTGATTCTATCGTTAGCAAAAAATGTAGGGCTTGAAGGTAGCCGTCGACTCACAGCATGTACATATTATTTGCTTTATTTAGTATGTTTGGCCATTGCATGCTGCGTCATGCGCATTCATTCACTTTACATTTATATTTCTTTTATTCACTTTTCATTTATATTTTTATTCCTTAGTTCTATTGTATTCTTATATCGATTTTCATTTCTGCGACTTCGTTGCTACGTATTTCTTTATTTCTCTATTTCTTTATTATTCTGGTTCATTGGTATTTTTCTTATATTATATTTTCTTTAAATCATAATCCCTATCATTGTAAATCAGGTTAGGTCAATAGTCTCCGATGGTGACCCTTGACCGAATCGATATAGCTTGTTACATTGATATTGATCGATTATTCAAATAGCGTCCATCGCATGCTGCGCCATGTGCACGTCATGATCTGTAAAATATTGTATTATTTCATTATTTCTTTATTTCACGTCACGCTCTGTACAAATCTTGTATTATTTCATTATTTCTTTATTTTTTAATTTTATTGTTATACATATTAACATCGGCATGGATCTGTTATTCAATTTTTGGCTATGCATGCTGCGTCATGCGCACGTCACGATCTCGACTAATCTTGTATTATTTCTTCTTTCACCGTTATCTACATTTTTTGTTCCGAAACGAAGGTGATCTTCGAAACATGCTTTTATTTTGTATTTTTATTTATTTGAGTTTTTATTATTGTGTACATTCTTTACACTTTCATCGTTTGCCCGAAAGTACGCTAGGGCATAATAAATTCAATCAATCAATCAATCTCTCTCTCTCTCTCTCTCTCTCTCTCTCTCTCTCTCTCTCTCTCTCTCCCTCTCTGTCCCTCTCTCCCATATAAAAAGTGTTTATTATATGGACAAACTCAAGGGCGAACATGATGTGGCAAAGATATGGATGACATTAAAAAACATTGGTCTTGTTGCTTCCATCATGACTTCTCCACTCAACTTTTTCACTCCGAACGAATTAAATGTATTTTTTACTAGCATATCAAGTGCTGCACCCTCGTGTTCACTCTCATTGGTATTCGAAAGTCTCGATGAATTGCCAGCTCTCCAGCCTATCTTTGAATTCACTGAAGTGACGCCTGATTTTGTGGCTTCTACCATAAAATCGACAACTCAACCATCCCTTTGCTCCGGTCCTGATGGTATATCTCTTTTCTCCATCCACAATGCATTACATATCATCGCCCCTGTTCTAACTGCTCTGTTCAACCATTCAATGAAAAATGCATATTTCCCGTCTGTGTGGAAAAGAGCCCTTGTCAAACCGTTGCTAAAAGTCAATCCTCCCAAATCGATATCAGATACGCGACCGATTGCTAATTTATGCGAATTCTCAAAAACATTTGAGAGGATTGTGCACGCCCAATTGCTAAAGTTTCTTGAGACGCACAACCTTCTGAATGAAATGCAATCTGGCTATCGGAAAGGGTTCAGTACCCAAACAGCCTTGCTGAAACTGTGCCATGACACGAGACAAGCGGTAGATGACAGGAAACAGACCATACTGATTTTGTTCGATTTCAGCAAAGCTTTTGACACCGTCCCTCATCTCAAACTCCTAATCAAACTTCGGCGCTTGGGTTTGTCTCACAAAGCAATTACTTGGTTTCATTCTTATCTGACAGACAGGACTCAAGCAGTAGCTGGAAACAACATAACAGCTTCCGACTGGATGACCACCTCATGTGGGGTACCCCAGGGCTCCGTCCTAGGTCCTCTCCTATTCTCCCTATTCATCAATGACATTCATCAAAATCTGCTTCACAGTCAACACATAACTTTTGCTGATGATACGCAGATCTATCTAAGTTGCTTCCCATCGGATATAGAAACCGGCATCGCAAACATAGCTCATGACGCTAGCGTAATCAACGACTATGCATCTCAAAATGGACTCAAACTCAATCTAAAAAAGTCTAAAGTCTTGATTCAGGGGAGCAGAGCTCTGGTGCACAAGATAGATTTAGATCAAATAACACCCATATCTATAAACGGAACATGTTTGCCCTATGTACGGGAAGCTCGAAATCTTGGCGTTACTATGTCTTCTAACCTTTCTTGGAATGCCCATATAGTCGAAATATCTAGGAAAGTTAATTTTTCCCTATATAAGCTTAAATCTCATCGAAATTCTCTGTCGCGAGAACTCAGAACCCTACTTGTAACGTCTCTGATTTTTCCCCTCATTGATTACTGTTGTGTTGTGTACAATAATGTATCTGAAGAACAAAACTCCAAACTCCAAAGACTCATGAACAGTTGTATCAGATTTATTTACAATCTGAGGAGAGATGAACACATCACACCTTACAGACGCCAGTTGGGTTGGCTAACAGTGCAATCACGTAGACTCTATTTCTTAGGATCAGTAGTTTTTAACACTTTACAAGGCTCATCCCCTCATTATCTTACCAACTTATTCACCGCACCCTACCCACGTGAACGTGTCACACGTCAAGCAAATTCCACAGTTTTTCACGTACCTTCTCATCGAACCGTAACTTTCCGTAACTCGTTCGTCATGGCTGCGATTTACTTTTGGCATTCTCTTCCCATTCACATAACTTCCGCTACGACTATTGATATGTTTAAAAGAAGCCTGTATTCACATCTTTTTGAGCTGGAAGCAAATGGTGCATAAAAACATGGTGACCACAGTTATTTATATATTTGCATACATTAGGTTTAATCTTTTCTGTTTGACCATTCCACTTTGCAGTAAGTCCAATTCGGGTTAAACGGCTCGTCCCTCCTACAGTTTACTAATATTTTGAACCATCTCGATTTAATTTGTTATGCGTCCAGCTGCTCAGTATGTACAAAACTTGTATTAATGCAACTTAATCTTTAAACATCGCCTATTACTGTAAAGCATGTACCACTATTATTGCGTTCGCGAGCGTGGTACTGTTATCATTATGAAATGTTATTTTTAGTTTAACCACCACTTATCACTATTAAGCATCTCAAACTCGTCTCAAATTAACAAAATTGTATTCACAGTTTTCTCTTTTTGAAATATTGTTATTTTATTTTATTTTATTTTATTTTACTTTATTGTTAGTTTTATTATCATTATATATATCCAAACTATATGTTAATTTGCCCCATGGTTGTTACCAGGGCATAAAATAAATGATCAATCAATCAATCAATCTCTCTCTCTCTCTCTCTCTCTCTCTCTCTCTCTCTCTCTCTCTCTCTCTCTCTCTCTCTCTCTCTCTCTCTCTCCCTCTCTCTTCTAATGGTGAGTTTGTTCAGACGCATGAAATTACGGCTCTTTTATTACGACGAGATTCTGCTGTCTTCTGCCTGCGGGCGTTTTTGTTCTAGCTCTGAAGCATGCGTAAATTTGCTTTTCACCAATTGTTGCAATTAACCCTGCATGAAGCATAACTCGAAAGCTGAAAATCGGTGCAAAGCTGTGACAGTTTTCATAACCTGTCTCGGACAACGTATTCTCTGCCAGCTTCTGTTCGACGGCTTCCTTTTTGGCGCATGCGCTCTCCGCTCTGTACACGTATGGGTCGCTGTGTATGGATGGATGGAGTTGTGTGATCCTGCGATCGACTCATTTACTGCTACACCTACAACTACAGATTCGCGGTGCTCTCTGCCGTATGCCGCGGGTCCAAGCGGGCTCGCTATACTCTGCCTGCTGTATAGTGCGTGTGCTACTCGGACGCCGTGAACGTAGGACGCCGGTGTCCGCGGTCTAAATGCCGCGATCTATTGGTCCGCTGGAGGGCCGCAGACGATCAAGCACAGACAGCGCTGGCTCAGACTATGTCGATTCGATTGCTGGATCTGACGGAAGGCCATCGGACAGTGGGGGAGCGTCCCTACTGTTCGGGTGTTTCGGCAAAGCCCTACTCACGCGTGAGCAAGTGACGGAAATGTTACGGTCATTAACTGATGCTAAGCTGACCATTACTGCAGCTATACCTACGAAAACGGCTGCGGATGGACGCAAGCAAGTCGAGCTGGCCCTAATGAAATATCATGATTCCTTCCATCAAATAACAACTGCGTATCTTGAGGTAATTGCAAAGATGGAGGCGATTGCGGCGTGCAAATCATTATTTGATAGTCAGCCAGCGCCAAACGCTCCATCAATGTAAGGTGCAAGTGCAAGTGGAAACTGCACATACGCGTCAGTTGCGAGCAGAAACACGCAAATCAAATTCGCTCGAGGTCCAACAGTCACGGTGCCCAAATCTGCCAAAAATCGAATAATAATTGAACCGCAGGCCTCGGAGGCTGAGCGATTCATATCTGCGAACGTTACGAAGAAAGCCCTCTATGACACGCTAAACCCTGTGGCGTTAGGACTTAAAATCACTCAAGTATCGCGAGTGCGTAACAATGGCGTACGTATTCAAGCGACCACTGGAGACCTTAATAAGCTTAAAGATCTAAGCAGCATTGCGGCAGCGGGGTTACAAGTGCGTGATGACATCAAGCTCAATCCTCGACTCATACTTCACAACGTACCAGTAGCGATGAACCAAGATGTGATCTTAGCAAATCTCTTTTCTCTGAATCTGCCTGGGTGCGATCTAAAAGACACGAAAATCATATATGTGTATCCTGCGCGTGAAAAGAGGTTTACACGTGTTGTCATTGAAACAACAGCGGAAAATAGGAAATATCTTATTAATCTCCCAGAGGTATCTCTTGGTTGGAACTCGTGCTTTGTGCAGGACCATATAAGAGTACTTCAATGCTACAAGTTCCAAAATTTCGGTCATGTAGCAAATGAATGCCGACATGAAAAGCGTTGTGGCTATTGCGCCGGGAACCATAACACGAAAGCATGCGAATTGAAAGAAGCACCGCCACGTTGTGTAAACTGTGTGGCTGCTAAACTAACTGAGGTGCAACACACTGCCATGGATTCTGCAGCTTGCCCGATCCTACGGAGGAGGATTACGGAAAAGGCGAAGCTTATAAACTATGGCTAGCGCAGATAAGGCTATGTCAATGGGGCGTCTATCGATATGCCATGTGAACTGTCAGTCGTTGTGTGCGCACCTTAATGAATTTCGTCTGCACTTCCTTGAAAAGCACTACCATCTCATCTGCATGTGTGAAACGTGGCTGAAACCAGAAATCACCGACACTTTTGTAGAACTTCCAGGCTACAATTTCCTGCGCCATGACCGCTATGGTAAAAGAGGAGGAGGGGTTGGTATTTTTGTGCACCACAGTCTGCGCGCAAAATTATTAGCGAGATCACCCGATCACTATTGCAGAGAGCCTGAATATATTATAACGGAAGTGACCATAGCCGGAGACCAAAGTCTTTTACTAGTTGTACTCTACAGGCCCCCGAAAAACGGCCACTTGTCGCGGTTCGCTGACGCATTTGAAGAATTACTTCAAGATTACTCGTAGGCTCTCGTGCTTGGGGATTTCAATTGTGATCCAGAAATTCCTACAGCTGAATCACTGCCACTTATGGAGCTCATTATATCAAATGACCTTTATCTGGTTCCATTTCGATACACACACTACACAGCGAATACTAAGACGCGTTTGGATCATTGTATCGCAAGCTCGATGGCTACTGTTGCTGGTTTTGGGCAGTACCCGGTGGCGTTCCTATCTGCGCATAACCTTATCTTTGTTCAGCTGAATATAAACGTGCGACGTTTTACACCCTCATCATTTTGTTGTCGCTGTCTCCATCAAGTAGATGAGCAGGAGCTGCGTAAGGACCTCGCTGCCCTAGATTGGAGATCGTACTACAGCATGAGAACAACGGATGAGAAAGCCGACTTCCTCAACGCAGCCATCACTGCAACGTTCGATCACCATGCACCCATTAGGAAAGTCACTATCAAGCATCGTCCTGCACCATGGCTCACAGTTGAACTACGTGAGCGTATGCGGCGCCGTGATCGTCTGCGACGCGCTTTTGAAAAAGCTAGGCACAACAAGCGACACCTTTATGAAAAATTCAAAGAGGTCAGAAATGCGTTAAAAAAGGACATCGAGCGCGCAGAGAGGAATTACTACCTAGAGAGTTTCAGACTGGTGAGGGAACCCGGAAAGACCTGGAGCATTGTGCGTAAATTAGGATTACTCCCAACTAAAGAGAAGAAAGTGCAGACAGCTTTCTCCCCGGATGAGCTAAATGCGCACTTCCTGGAGGCTGGTACCTCTAGTAGTCAGTGTACGCTGAAACTGGAAGAATTCTACGTTGCACCAAGCTGGTATGATGACAATGCTTTCTACTTTGCACACATTACTCCTGAAGTGTTGCTTAAGGCGGCCTGTCAGCTCAGGGCGAATGCTACAGGTGCTGATGGCATATCTTTGAGGATGATTAGCATCATTTGGCCGACAATAAGCTCGCATATCCTATACTTATTTAATGACGCATTGATGCAGTCTGAATATCCGATGGAATGGAAAAAAGCGTTGGTATGTCCGGTTCCGAAGAAAAAAGTGCCGGCGGAAAAAGGAGATTACAGGCCCATTTCCTTGCTCTGCAATTTCTCGAAAATATTAGAACGCGTGGTCGCTGACCAGATAGTGCAGTATCTACGAAACACGACCTCAGTGATTGTTTCCCGTCTGCTTTCAAGAAACACCATAGCGTACAGACTGCACTATTACGCGTCGTTGATGATGCTCGACTTGCTATTGACAGGCGGATGGTGACGGTACTCGTGCTCTGATCTCTCAAAAGCATTTGATAGTGTGCCACATGGCTTACTGCTGGGTAAGCTAATTGACCTGCATTTCTCAAGAAGCGCGGTTACCTGGTTCCAAGCATATCTGACTCGGCGCAGTCAGGCAGTTTATTACGGTAACAAAAATAAGTCTGCGCCGGGGTATGTGCGTGCTGGCGTTCCGCAAGGCTCCGTTCTAGGACTCTTCTCTTTGTATGTAAATGACATCCGTGCGGTTATAAAAGAATGCAAGTATAATATATATGCGGATGATTTGCAGATATATCTGCTCTGCTACCCTGCGGAAATCTGTGAAGCTGTGGCAAATGTAAACCGAGATATCATGGCCTACCGCATTTTATATTTGCAATCCCCATTTTACCTTAACGAATTATTTCCACTAAATAACCTATTAACTAGAAATTCTACTCGCTTGCCCGTTCCGACTTTCATTATCCCTGCGTATCGTACCACAACACAACAGCGATCTTTTAGCGTGTCGGCTATGTATTTCTGGCGTTCTCTACCGGAGGCTCTTAAAGATTCGCCATCTCTAGAAATCTTTAAGAAACAACTTCATGTGCACCTCTTCCAATCGGAACTCTTATAAATCGACTGTTGCTTGGTCTTTGTGAAGTAGGTATGCGAAGCTCGTGAAACTTACAAATATTTGATAATTTATGTAATCTGAGAACTCGCATTCATGCTGACTCGAGATGTTGAGTGCATCCAGCATGTAGTACTGCTATTATATATCGTATTTTATCTTATTGTATGTTACT
>CALYCA010000427.1:0-15000 GCA_944452715.1 Ophion slaviceki | reverse complement strand
TCATGTGAATCTCTTTTCGGATCGATGTCTTTTACATCTGGGAACGAATCCGAGTCCGCATGCAAGTGTTTCTATTGTGGAATACACCCAACAAACTGAGAACGCCACGCTCAACATTGGATTTGTTCACGTGCATAGTCCGCAGCAGCAGTAGTAGTCCTCGATGGCTATTTGCGTGCTGAGGGAGACACATTTTTTAAAATCACCCACTGGGAGCGAATCCGAACAATGTGAAGGTTATTTCGATAATGAAACACAAAACAGAATTTAAATAGACCGTTTCCCACATTGGATTGATCTCGATTCTTGTTCTATCTCCCTCTCTGCCGAATTATGAGACTAATATTTTTTTGAACTACTAGAGACTTCTAGAACACGAAAGGACACATGTCAGCAGGAGCGAGAAACTTCGGACGGACGAAACAATTTTTTTAATCGGAAGGGTATCACATGACGGTAGAGCAGTCTGACCTCTCATCCCTTGTTGACTGATTGTTGTCAAATGGTTTAATCAGGGTACTAGAGAGTTTTAGTGCACATGAAGGCGCATGGAAAAAGTAGCCAGAAGCTACAGAAATCGAGAATAATTTTTTTTTTCTGAAAAGTATTCTATACACCAGTCGAGCAGTGTGATTTCTCATTCCTTGCCGATTTATTTTTGCCCAATATATGTTTTTAAAATACTGGAGAGTTCACCTACACATAAAGACGTACGTGAGAAGTAGCCAAAGGCTTCAGGCACGCGAAACAATTTTTTCTATTCAAGTCCCACCACACAACAATCAAACAGCGGTATCTTTCCTCTCTTGATGACTTTTCGTTGTCTAGCACTTCTTTACAGTACTGGACAATTATAGTACACACAAGAAGATGACGGAGAAGTAGCCATAAGCTTGAGGCGCGAAATAATTTTTTATATGACCGTTGAACGATACAACAATCGAGTAGTGTCACCTGTTATCCCTTGACGGCCTATTGTTATGTAATATTTTTTTACAATACTGCAAAGTTCTCTTAAATATGAAAACATATGTGAGAAGTAACTAGAAGCTTCAGACACGGGAAATCATTTTTTATATTAAACCTGTACCACGCAACAGTCGAGAAGACTCACCTCTCATGCCTGGGCAATTTATTGTTGTCCAGTATTTTTTCTGAATTCCTGAAGATTTTTAGTACGTAAACGTACACGTGTAAAAAGTCGGCCGAATAATCAGGCACACGCAATTTTTTTGCTACGAGGTGAACAATACAACAATTGATTTGTGATCTATCTCCTTCTCTGCCGATTTATTGAGACTAATATTTTTTTCAACTACTAGCGACTTTTAGTGCACGAAAGAACTAATTTCAGACGGAGCCAGAAACATCGAACGCACGAAATAATATTTTTGATCGAAACTGCACCATACGACGTTACAGCAGCCTGACCTCTATCCATTGATGACTGGTTTTGTTCTAATGATTTATTTGGCATAATAGAGAGTTTCAGTATACATAAAGATACATGGAAGAAGTAACCAGAAGCTTCAGAAATTGAGAATGAATTTTTTCTGGAAAGTATTCCATACAACAGTCGAGCAGGGTGATTTCTCATCCCTTGCCGAATAATTGATGTCCAACATTTGTTTTTGCAATACCGGAGAGTTCTCCGACGCATAGATACGTATGTGAGAAGTAGCCAAAAGCTTCAGACACACGAAACAATTTTGTCAATTCAAGCCCCACCACACAACAATCGAGCAGTGGTACCTTTCCTCCCGTGATTACTTATCGTTGTCTAGCACGTCGTTACAGTACGAGAGAGTTACGGTACACACAGAAGGATGACTGAGAAGTAGCCATAAGCTTGAGAGGCGGGAATAATTTTTTTTATAATGGAAGTTGTCCGTTACAATAATCTAGCAGTGTTCTATAGAACACATTCAAGAAAAAAAATAACATTCGATCTCTAAAGCTTCTGGCTGCTTCTTCCATGTGTCTTTATGTGTACTGAAACTCTCTAGTATGCTAAATAAATCATTAGAACAAAACCAGTCATCAATGGATGAGAGGTCAGGCTGCTGTAATGTCGTATGGTACACTTCCGATAAAAAAATTTATTTCGTGCGTCGTAAGTTTCTGGCTACGTCTGACATTAGTTCTTTCGTGTACTGTAAATGTACTGTACACCTCGTGGCAAAGAAAAATTGCGTGTGTCTGAATATTATGCCGACTTTTGAGATCTATGTTTATGTGTACTAGAACTCTGCAGAAATTCCGAAAGAATACTGGACAACAATAAATTGGCCAGGCACGCGAGGTGAGACTTCTCAATTGTTGCAGAGTACAGGTTTGATAAAAAAAAAGAAAAAAGATTTCCCGTGTCTGAAGCTTCTAGTTACTTCTCACATATGTTTTTATATGTAGGAGAACTTTGCGGTACCGTAAAAAAATATTAGACAACAATAGGTCATCGAGGGATGACAGGTGAGACTGCTCGATTATTCTACCGAACAGCTTCAATGAAAAAAAATATTTCGCGCCTCTCACGCTTATGGCTGCTTTTCTGTGATCTTTCTGTGTGGACTCTAACTCTCTAGTTCTGTAGAGAAGTGCTAGACAGCGAGAAGTCATCAAGAAAGGAAAGGTTCCCCCCTCGATTGGTGTGTGGTGGGGCTTGAAAAAAAAAAGAAAAAATTCGTGTGTCTGAAGCTCTTGGCTATTTCTCACATACGTCTTTATGTGTAGGAGAACTCGCTAGTATTTCTAATACAAATATTGGACAACAATGAGTCGGCAAGGAATTAGGAATCACACTGCTCGACTGTTGCATGGAATACTTTCCAGAAAAAAATCATTCTCGATTTCTGAAGCTTCTGGCTACTTCTTCCATGTATCTCTATGTGTACTGAAACTCTCTAGTATGCCAAATAAATCATTAGAACAAAAGCAGTCATCAATGGATGAGAGGCCAGGCTGCTGTAACGTCGTATGATGCAGTTTCGATAAAAAATATTATTTCGTGCGTGCGAAGTTTCTGGCTCCGTCTGACATTAGTTCTTTCGTGTACTAAAAGTCGCTAGTAGTTGAAAAAAATATTAGCCTCAATAAATCGGCAGAGAGGGAGATAGAACAAGAATCGAATGTTGTATGGTACAGGTATAATAAAAAAAAATCGATTTCCCGTGTCCGAAGCTTCTAGTTTCTTTTCACATATGTTTTTATATGTACGAGACCTTCCTCGTACTGTAAAAAAAACATTAGACAACAATAAGTCATCGAGGGATGACAGGTCACACTGCTCGATCGTTCTACCGTACACCTTGCATGAAAAAAAAAAACTATTTTACGCGTCTCAAGCTTATGGCTACTTCTGAGCCATCTGTCTGTGCGTACTGTAACTCTTCAGTACTGTAAGGAAGTGCTAGACAACGAAAAGTGATCAAGAAAAGGAACGTACCACTGCTCGATTGGTGTGTGGTGGAGCTTTGTTGTGCCCCGGCTTCTGACGATGCGCGAAGAGCACGGAAATTCGCTCTCGAGTAAGTTGACACCGTGGGTTGTCGGATGCTCGAGGGCGAGGGTATGTGGGGACTTTTCCCTTTCCGAGTAAATCTCCAACTCGGGATATTGCAACTTGAACAACTTATATTTTATTTAAAATTAGGCAACAATATTACAATTCTTTTTTATGCCTTCAGACCGACCTCCTCGGCTTCTGGCCGAAGACTGCCTTTCGATTGAATCTTTCGGCTAATTGTTAACTCGGGTTTTCGCAACCAATCGTTCGAGAACGTTCGATTCGTTCGATTGCGATTCAGCGCTTTTCCGGCTGAGTCGAGCGGAATATCGGGCTTGTGAAATATCGGGCTCGATATCGTCGCATGGGGTCTTTGAACCTCATGCGTTAGCAATATGAAAATTCCTGTCTTTTTAGGGCACAACATTCCTCCACCTTGGGAAGACGAAATTCCCAATTTCGGCGATATAATACATTTTTTTTTTTTTTTTTCATAGCTTTGGCAAGTTTTGTCTCTCGGTCGTCTCTCGGCTTACAATAATACAATAGATTACGAAGGTACAAGTGCCTTTCTAATATTATATTATATACCCTTTTTTTTAATATTTCGATTTTCTTTTTTTGTTTCATACACATTTACGTTGTGCGTGTGCGAGGTGCATTTCGCGTGAATATGACTCGCGGATTTTGTGAGTCAGCTGTTGCCTTGCGTTTGGCAGCTCGCGGTCTGGCCGGAGCTACGTCAGCAAGGTCGTCGTTCGGCGATGTAGCATTTAAACGTCGCCGTTGCAACGCTTTAATTCCGGAATACGATATAATCATTGCGAAGGGAATAATTCCGCTGAGGGCATAATTCCCTATGATGTGACTCTGTGTTGTCACATGATCGTAATTTTTGTTTAATTTTGTTTTCAATATTTCGATTCGTTCGCCAATTTTGTTAACTTCGTATGGATCATTGATTATCGTATGAGGAATATTTTCCAATATTAAAGGTTGAGGTATTTCGTTTTCTGTAGTCAGAAAAGATAGGTTGAATGGCGGTAAAAATTGTAGGAATTTTTCGTGTACAGTTTCCTTCAAATTTTCAATCTTAAAATCTATGGAGGTGACGGAACATTTCCCATCCAAAGCCAATAATCCTGTTCCAGTAATTGTTGCATGAGTCGTCGCAGAGTTTTTACAGTTTATCGTGAGAGCTATTGTCTCTGGGGCTACATATATCCATTGCCCTTCTTGTTCTAGAGCAATGACCAAAGAATTTTCTAATTTAACTAAACGATGTGTACAATTCGCTTTTTCGGGGTCTTTTCCTAAAAATATCGACAGTTCGCATGACACTCCTGATCGTATTATTTGTCTCGCGTTTTTCGGATGACAGTAATATTGATAATTTTGTCGTTTACATTTGGATAATCCGTTTTCTGAGAATGACAGATATTCTCGACGCTCTCGATCAATTATAACATTTTTTACAGTCGTTTCTATGAACCGAAACGTGTCTTTTTCTACTCTTACGGGTAGAGGATAAACTTTATTCACATTGAACTCGTTGTTGTTGATTAATGGGATTTTTATCACAACGGTGAGGGTATTCTGAATACTATATGCGCCTAATTCAGAAATTTCCAGTAATTCGTTAATTTTTTCTGGACGTATTTTTGTCGGAAAATTCAGTCCTTTTGGTAGATTTGGTAATGCTTCTATTAGATACGCGTAGAGTTGTCTAGGCGGCAATATTGTAGGATTAACGATTCCTTTTGGCAAGCCTACTAAAAAGTTAGATAATTGACGTATATCGTTTAGTAAGGATTCGATTATTACGCTAATGGTTGTTAATTTCTCGTCCAATTGTTGACGTGTTAAAATATCCATTACGAGATTTTGCACTCCATGGTGTAAATTATTTACTAAACGGCCTAGTGTTTCCTCGTTTGCCGCGAGGCGATTCGTTGTGCGATTGAACATGTCCAGTGTAATTTGCTGGATTTGCAAATTTTCTTTTAACGCATCTTCTGTTGTTTCTTGTTTTTTCGTTATCGCTGTAGTTTGCCGTTCGATGTTCGCAGCGTCATTCGCATCTAAGTTACCTGTTATCGACTTTATGATGGATCCTAATCCGTCTATTAATCCTCTTTTATTTATTCTACTTTTTGTGCCAGTTATATCATAAATGGACTGCATTTCAGAATCTATTTTTCCTTTCATGTTTTCGAGAGAACTCGTTACGAGAGAACATAGCTTGTCCTCTGGCATCGTTTGACATAATTTTAATAGCTTTTCCAACTTTTCCCTAATACTCTTTTCTCTATTTGCTATTGGTAGAAGATCCATGCGGATTACCAGTTTCCACATTTCCTGAATCGTGTGTAGTTTTCCGATTTCCTCGTAATAAATTCCTGGGGTTGTGGAAAATTGCGTTGCGTGGAATTCTGCATTTTCCTTTCTTTCATTAGTCCCTTCTGTTGTCCTAAATGTTGAGATTAATAACCTGCAAAAAGGGTTTGCCTTTTTATTTTCAATAATATATATATATTTTGTGTTGGTTTCCCTGTGCAATATTTTTTTTTCTATTCTCTTTCTTTCTCTTTCTCCAAGAGGCGATGCTTCGTCAGCGTCGCGGTCAGGGACCGTACGGGTCTCCTGATGCAGGGTCAGCTCGTTTAGCTGGCCTTGAGTGTACACTGCGCTCGGTATAGTTTGGTGCCGGGCGCAATTAATGGAAAGGTGGGGAGACCTTTGGGGTTTAAATAGCTCCACTGTTCTGTAGGGGTTACATCAATCATTCTACCATCTTCCACGTGAAGTCTTCCGGAAAGGATAAAAATTCGAGTGAGTATTTGTCTTTGTTTTCCCTTTTTTTTTCTTGTTTACTCTCTATTATTTCTTTTCTAAAGTGTTTCTGTATTCTTATTTATTTGCCCCTTTTTTTTCTCTTTTTTCTTTTAGAATGGAACCCGCATTCGACCACGGCACCCAGCTGACGTTTAGGAGCCAGAGTTTCGACCTCGTTTTAGTGAGTATTCAGAATTACATACTTATATGTGTTTTTTTTCCTTTGATACCAATGGGTCTTTTTTTTTCTTTCTTTTCAGTCGGTAAAACGGCCGTCGTCTGGCCGGCGTGTGTGGAGGGGATCGTGGCTTCGCAATTTTGTCGCCCTAGCCAAAGGCGTTCGGTCCCGACGGCAAGCGCTCCGGGAGGCCCTCACCCGTCTCTGGGGTGATGACGCCTTTTCACGTGAATGCGTCGAGTGGGATTGGGACGGCGTCCCGGGTGATACCTTCGGGCTGCGAGCCCTATTTGGGCTGGAGCCCTTAGCTGGTTTTATGCCCGATCCGAGCTGGGAGGCCTATGTGGCCTGCATGAACTAGTTATAAGGTTTTCCTTTTCTTGACTGTAACAATATATTGAAAAAAAGGAATAATTTGTTGCTTTGATTTTTTCCCGCGGGTTTTTCCCTTTTTACATTTCATGCTTTTATTCTGGTTCATTTAGGACTTCGTTTTTTGTTTTATTTATATATGTATATATATTATTATTATTATTAAAAATAATATAAATTTTTTTTTGTTGAACGGGTGGCGGCTCGCCACCCGTACGCGAATCCGTCGCGTGACGTCGGTTGCTCGGGCGTGCACCAATGGTGGTGCTTGCCACCTACTTCTCACTCGGGAGCGAGTGGCGGGGGTACCTCGCGGTTCGGCCTCGCTGGCCCCGCGATCGTTCTTTCGCCACGTGCCATGTGGCTCGGAGCCGTTCGCGTAACTCGGAGACATAATCGTCGTATGAGTACGTCTTTCGTGGTGCTTCTTTGAGCGCCGTCGGTAAATCGGCTACCTTACCAAACACCAACTCGTACGGAGTGAACCCTGTCGCTGTGTGCGGGGTGGTATTGTAGGTGAACATCGCGTATGGCAACCACTCATCCCAATCCGTTTGATCCTCTTTTATGAAACATTTCAGGTATTCTGCGAGAGTTCGGTGTGAACGCTCCAATGCTCCGTTTGATTGGGGATGGTATGCTGTCGTTTGAATCTTTTTAATTCGGAATAATTGGCACATCTCCTTGAAAGTTTCGCTCAGAAAATTCGTTCCTTGGTCGGACAATAATTCTTTCGGAGTGCCGTACTTGCAAACAATTTGAGTTGCAAATCCTTTGGCTACTTCCTTGGCTTCTTGCGTTTTTAGCGGTATAGCTGCGCTATACTTGGATAATGCGTCTTGAAAAGTCAGGATGTATTTATTCCCGGCTTCGGTCTCGGGTAAGGGACCTACTATATCGACTGCACATTTGACGAATGGTGTCTTGGGTGTGTCGGTAATAGTCATGGGGGCATGCTTGCGTCGCGAGATTTTATTTTTCTGGCATTTGTCGCATGCTTTTACGTAGTTTTTTATTTCGTTATTCATTCCAGGCCAGCTATACTTTATCTTTATTCGTTGTTTCATCCTTTTTTCGCCTGGGTGGCCTCCAAGAGGGGCGTCGTGGTATTCTTGCAGAATCGTACCTCGCTCCTCTTCACTCGGGCACTCTCGATCTCCTATTTCCGTCTCTGTCTCGCTATCGCTTGTTGTCTCGCTTGCGCTTGAGTCTTTTTCTATTTCCTTCTCTTTTTCGCTCGGGCCTGCTGCCTGGTCCGCCTCCACTGGTGGGAGTGGCGGTCCGTTCTCGCTCGCGCGGGCCTCTGTCGCCTTGCGTGGGCGTTCCTCTCTAGCGGGCTGCATTGTTTTTGTCGGCCGGCCACGTGCTCGCGGGACCAGCTGACCACGGCCATGCTGGCTCGGGTCTGTTGATGCGGGCGGCGGTGGCGCGGAGCGGGGGGCCTTCCGCGGCCTTCCTCTACCACGCTTCTCGGCGTCCTTGTGACGTACCACCGTCTCGGGTTCTTGCCGCGTCAGCATCAACACATACATACGGCTTAAAGCATCCGCATTCGTATTCTTCTTGCCAGCCTTATACTCGATGGTATAGTTGAATTCCTCTATTTTTATTCTCCAGCGCATCAGTCGTGATCCTGGATCTTTTACGTTGAAAAGCCATGTGAGGGGCTTATGATCCGTCACGATGGTGAATTTTGTTCCATATATATATGGTCGGAATTGCGCTACTGCCCAGATTATTGCTAGCATTTCCTTCTCCGTTGTTGAATAATTCGTTTCTGCCTTGTTCAGAGTACGACTCGCGTAACAGACGGGTAGATCTTCTCCGATTTTTCCTTGCGATAAAATCGCGCCGATTGCCTTGTCAGAGGCATCAGTTGTCACCACGAAGGGTTTCTCGAAATCCGGATACTGCAGGATCGGTGCAGTGCTGAGAGTTTCCTTCAATTTTTGGAAAGCTTGTTCGCAGTTTTCGTCCCAAATGAATTTGTTTTCTTTCTTAATCAGTTCTGTTAACGGCTTTGAAAGTTTTGAAAAATCCTGTATGAATTTTCGGTAATATCCGGCTAGTCCCAGAAATGATTGAACCTCTTTTACGTTTTTTGGGGCTGGAAATCGTTGTACAGCCTCTATTTTTTCTGGATCCGGTTTTACTCCCACTTCGGTAATAATGTGTCCCAAGTACTGGGTTTCTTTTCGCAGAAATTGACATTTCCTAGGTTGAACCTTTAATTGGGCTACTCTCAGTCGATCGAATACTTCTGTCAGCCTTTTGTTATGTTCTTCGAACGATGATCCGTATACTACTATATCGTCGAGATATACGTAGCATTTTAGTCCTTGTAATTCAGCAAGCACAGCGTCCATCAGCCTTTGAAAGGTTGGTGGGGCGTTTTTTAATCCAAATGGCATTCGGTTGTACTCGTAATGTCCAAGAGGAGTGGAGAAAGCGGTTTTCTCCTTGTCTTTTTCGGCCATTGGGATTTGATGAAATCCCGATGCCAAATCGAGAGTCGTGAAGTATTTTGCTCGTCCCAATTGGTCCAATATTTCGGTAATATTAGGCAATGGATACGAGTCTCCTTCCGTTGCTTCGTTGAGTTTTCGGAAGTCTACTACCACTCTCTCGCGTATTTTTCCGTTGGCGTCAGGCTTTTTTGGAACGACGAGTAGAGGAGCGTTCCATGGGCTCTTGCTCGGTCGAATTATTTCGTTTTTTAGCATCTCTTTTGTCTGCGCCATAACTTTTTGCTTGTGGACTTCTGGTAATCGATATGGACGAATTTTTATTGGCATTGTCCCTGATCGTACGCTTATGCGGTGCTCCACTATAGCGGTGCACCCAAGCGACTCTTCCTCCAAATGGAAGACGTCAGCGTATGCGTCAGCAAATTCGCGTAGGAATTTTTCTTCTTCTGGGTTTAAGTTCGAATCTCTTTTGATTTCTTCCCATATTTTGTTTTTTCTTCTTAATTTTTCTTTGATCGTTACAGCACTTATTTCCTTTTCTTCGGTTGGCTGTTCTTCTTTAATTTCTTCAATTTGCACGGTTGGCCTTTCTATTTCGATTTCTTCATTGTTTGAGTTTCGCACTACTATGAGGCAGGAATGTCCTTCTGGGTGGACGTAACATCCGCCTATCTTTACTCCTGGTCGCAGTTCTTTTGCTGCGACACAGCCTATTTTTGCCGTCAATGTTTTTGCGTATAGCATTTGCTCTGTTCTGGGAGGTAGTTTAATTTTATTCGTTCCGTCCAGCATGGGGATCGGATGTCCGTATATTTTAATATGTCTTCCGCTTAGGATGTCGACATTGTGCTCTCTCATGAGGTCCAAACCCATTATTCCGTCTACTTCCAGTGGTACTGTGTCATCTATTACGTAGAATCCGTGTTCTACGTTTACTGCGGGTGTTTCGAGCACGAGCATAATTTTACACAGTGCGTAGAATTTTTTTCCTCCGATTCCTTTGAGTTCGATCGTTTCTTCTATTATTTCTGTGTCCTTTTTTAATACACTCTTTTTTATGAGACTACATTGTGCTCCGGTGTCTCCTTTCAACGTGAGGATTTTGTCTTTAGCCTGGGGAGACGCGATGTGGAAGTCGCTAGCGGCTCCTCCAGAATTGATCGTCGTTATCCAGTACGATTTTATTTTCTTCCTTGTGTTTTTTTCTTTTGGACGGACCTGTATTCGATGCTTCGATTATTTTTCTGACGTTTCGTTTTTTGTCTCCGCTCGTTGTCGTTGCCATATCGAGCGAAAATGATCTAATTGTTTTCCTGTTTTCGCTGTCGTTGCGGTTATCTTCTCTTGGCCTGTCTACGTTTGTTGCCGTTACCATATCGAGCGAAAATGATCCAATTGTTTTTTTCTTTTCGCTGTCGTTGCGATTTTCTTCCTTCGGTCTGTCTTCTTTTGGCCTATTTTTATTTGCGTTCCAGTGATACTGATTTGGGCGCCCTGGGGGCCCACTCTTGTTGTAGTAGCTGGTTCCTTGGCCCTGCTGATAATTCGTTTGATGATTTTGATGATACCCGGTTCCCGGTGCCTGTCGGTATCCGTTTCCTTGTCCTTGTTGCCAATTCCTTTTTCGGCAATCCTTGTACGCGTGTCCCGGTTTCTTGCAGTAATTGCAAGTAATGTTGAATTGATGCACGCTTTTCGATGGTGCTGGTAGACTGTATCGTCCGTAAGACGATGTATTGGATCGGCAATCCTTCGCCAAATGTCCCATTTTGTGACATTTATTGCACGTCATCGGCGGTCGTTTTTCCAGATGAGTCTGTTTGTTTATAGATTCGCCTCCTTGTAGCGATTTATCCTCTTCCATTGCTCCTTTAAGGGCTGATCCGAGATCCTTAAATCCTCGAGCCTTTACGATGACTTGGTATTCCCTTCGAAGTCCTCTTTCGAAGTTGTATAGAGCTAATTGCCTTACATATGTCTCTATTGTTTTTTTTTCCGCAGGCGATCTTGCTTCGGTTGTGCTGGCTTCGATTAATTCCATCATTATGGCCTCGAGTCGTTGACCGTATGCTAACACGCTCTCATTGTATTTTTGCTTGCACGTATTAAAATCGACCTGTAACGCGGCTACTGTACGTCGCGTTCCATATAATGCTGTCATTTCTTCTTTAAATTGTTCGTACGATTCTATTTCTTTATATCGGGTATCTTTTCGCGCTTTTCCTACTACTTTTGTTGCTAACACGGATTGTAAAAGGGAATGTCTGTCGGCTGCTGCAACGCACGCGTTTGCATAACCGAATGCTTCAATTATATCGTCGACTTCTTCAGGTTTTTCGCCATCAAATCGGGGAATGAGGCTTCGCGCCTCCTTTAGGGTCATGAAAGCATTTTCTTGTGCCATGTTATCTGAATTAAGTTGGAGTAGGGAAAATTCTTGAATTTCTATTTCGCGACCACGCCTAGTGTCTATATTTTCTGGAGATTGATCAGAGTCTGTTGATTGATCAGAAAAATGGACGGTTCGATCTGCTGTGGATCGAATTTTGGTACGTTTCGCAGCTGTCGGCCTATTTGAGGAATTTTGTGAATTTGGGCTTTCGTCTGAACTTGTTGCGGATCGAAATCGCTTTTTCCTAGGTTCCTGTAGTTCTTGTTCGACTCTTTGTTTCTCGGGACGATCTCTTGCAATGAGTTCGTCGAAAATTGAATTTAATGAATGCGATAATTTGTTGTTACCCGGTAATCGGTATAATTTACGACGCTCGTCTTCGTTTGACATTAATGTTTAATTGTTTGGCTTTGGAGGGTGTTTTTTGAGAAATGTTCCGTCACTTACAGTACGATGATGCGCCTCATGTTGATCGATGCTTCGTAGTCGGTTGTTCACAAGATGTTGACCTCGTTCTTGTAGCTGTTTGGCAGGAAATTGCCAGTGTTGTTCCCTGTTGTCGTGTTGCTTTGGTTTGCTGTTCTCGTGCGCTCTGTTGTTCCGTTGTAGAAGGTATTTGGTGAGTCTTCGTCCTGGGGTCGGTCTGGTATCGATGATCTTCGGGATCTGGTTGCTTTTGGACAGCTCTGTACGGTTGACTCGGGCGTTTGCTTACGCCGCACGTTTTCTTTTTATTTGTCCGGTTCGACGGTCGTCGATCGGGTTACTCGTTGACCTCCTTTTCAGCACTTGCTGCGTTCAGTTTATTTTGTACGTTGGATAGGATGTTTCCTTCTTCTTTTTTTTTTTTGAAGTTGTGCAATGCAAGGTTGCGGTATCCCCAATTGCGGGAATCCCACCGCTGCCACCAATGTTGTGCCCCGGCTTCTGACGATGCGCGAAGAGCACGGAAATTCGCTCTCGAGTAAGTTGACACCGTGGGTTGTCGGATGCTCGAGGGCGAGGGTATGTGGGGACTTTTCCCGTTCCGAGTAAATCTCCAACTCGGGATATTGCAACATGAACAACTTATATTTTATTTAAAATTAGGCAACAAAATTACAATTCTTTTTTATGCCTTGAGACCGACCTCCTCGGCTTCTGGCCGAAGACTGCCTTTCGATTGAATCTTTCGGCTAATTGTTAACTCGGGTTTTCGCAACCAATCGTTCGAGAACGTTCGATTCGTTCGATTGCGATTCAGCGCTTTTCCGGCTGAGTCGAGCGGAATATCGGGCTTGTGAAATATCGGGCTCGATATCGTCGCATGGGGTCTTTGAACCTCATGCGTTAGCAATATGAAAATTCCTGTCTTTTTAGGGCACAACAGCTTGAATAAAAAAAATTGTCTCGTGTGTCTGAAGCTATTGGCTACTTCTCGTATACGTCATTATATGTAGGAGAACTAGGCAGTATTTTAAAAACAAATATTGGACAACAGTAAAGCAGCGAGGGATGACAAATCACACTGCTCGACTGATCTATGGAACACTTTTCAGCAAACGATCATTCGCGATTCCTGAAGCTTCTGGATACTTCTTCGCCGGGTCTTTATGTGTATTAAAAGTCTCCAGTATGCTAAATAAATCGAAAGAACAAAACCAGTCATGAATGGATAAGAGGTCAGACCGCTGCAACGTCGTATGGTACACTTCCGATGAAAAATCTTACTTCGTGCGTCCGAAGTTTCTGGCTCTGTCTGACATTAGTTCTTTCGTTTACTAAAAGTCCCTAGTAGTTGAAAAAAAATATTAGTTTCAATGAATCGGCAGAGAAGGAGCCAGCTAAAAAATCAAATGTTGCATTGTACACCTGGTAGCAAAAAAAATATCGCGTGCCCGAATAATCTGGCTACTCTTTACATTTGTTTGTATGCGAACGAGGACGCTCGAGAAACTCAGAAAAAATACTGGACAACAATGAATGGTCCAGGCATGAGAGGTGAGTCTTCTCGATTGATGCGTGATACATATTTAGTAAAAAAATATGATTTCCCGTGTCTGTAGCTTCTAGTTACTTCTCACATATGGTTTTATATGTACGAGAACTGTCTCGTACTGTAAATCAATATTAGACAACAATAAGTAATCAAGGGGTGACAGGTGACACTGCTCGATTGTTTTACCTTACAACTTCTATGAAAAAAAAAATATTTCGCTCCTCTCTAGCTTCTGGCAACTTTTCAGCCATCGTTCTGTGTGTACGATAACTCTAGTACTGTAAAGACGAGCTAGACAACGATAAGTCATCAAGGGAGGAAAGGTACCACTGCTCGATTGCTGTGTGATGGGGCTTGAATAAAAAAATTGTTTCGTGGGTCTGAAGCTTTTGGCTACTTCTCACATACCTTATGTGTAGGAGAACTCGGGAGTATTCAGAAAAATATTGGACAACAATGAATCGGCAAGAAATGAGAAATTACACTGCTCGACTGTTCTATGGAAAACTTTCCAGAAAAAAAATCATTCTCGATTTCGGAAGGTCCTGGCTACTTCTCTCATGTGTCGTTATGTGTATTGGAACTCTCCAGTATGCTAAATAAATCATTCGAACAAGACAAGACATCAATAGATGAGATGGCAGGCTGCTGTAACGATCTGTCGTACACTTTTGATCAAAAATACTATTTCGTGGGTCCGACGTTTCTCGCTCCGTCTGACATTAGTTCTTTTGTGTACTGAAAATCGCTAGTAGTTAAAAAAATAGAGAGAGAGAGAGAGAGAGAGAGAGAGAGAGAGAGAGAGAGAGATTTATTTCGTGCTCTGGGACTGAAGTCCCCTAAGAGCACCGTGCTTGTACAATTACATATATCAGTTATAAAATTGTTTTTGACTATTATGAGGGCTGATGAGGACCTCACATGACTAGTGCGTGTTGACCATTAGGGAGTTACGTAGTCCGGTCTCAAAAGCATCCAGTGTAGAGAGCTGTTTGAGGCAAGCTGGCAGTGAGTTCCAGAGAGTGCAGGCCGTGACAGCGAAAGATTTTCTGTAGGCCTCTGTGCGGAAAAGCGGGATGGCGCAGTCCGAGCTATGCACGTATCGCCGAAGGTCGTGCTGCGTTCTAGGTGCCGGTTGCGAGATGCGCTCCAACAAGTATTGCGGTTCTCTGTACAGCCGGGTCGAGTAGCAAAATGTACCCAAGAAGTACATGCGTCGCTCAGCCACTTTTAGCCATTTTAGTTTTTGATAGTACGGCGTGATATGTTGATCCC
>CALYCA010000426.1:0-33617 GCA_944452715.1 Ophion slaviceki | reverse complement strand
GTCATAATGTACGCCGAAGCTTTCGCAAAAACCCGTCCAGAAATTTGTTGGGGAGTTCCCGGATCCCGCCACATGCCTATAGGGATTTAATAGGGAATTCCTGCGGAGGGAGACCACATTGGAATTCAAGTGGATACCGCGCTATTTCCTTCGACGTCGTTTGATAATTATTTGAAATTCTCAACTGGAATTTGTTGGATCTCTCGGAAAAAAATATCCTTTCGTACACCCACATCTGTATAGAAATTTGTCAGGCACATCGCACATAGGGAGTCCCCATTGGAATCCAATTGGATTCTGCACACTGCAAAAACTAGGCGTGTTCGACGTGAGTTCAAAGTATGTAGAAGTAACATAACATAAAGGATAGACACGCGTTTCCAGGTTGATTCTACACACTTATGCATTTGGTCACACGTAATGCGTTAAAATTACACACGTGAGTGTGCCATTTCTATGCATCAAATTATTACACACCTTCGTAGCTGTCCCTATCAATAACACGAGTACACATGAAGCGTGTAGAATCAACATGCAAGACGCATATTCACACACTTTGGACGAAACAACACACGTTGATAGCAACACACGGGCTAAAATAACACGGGAAAAAGCAACACAGTTTAAGTGTGTTAATTGCGAGTTATTGATCATATGTTTTAAAAATCACCTTGACTCATTAGTTGATTTGACATCGTTTGATTAACCGGTTAATTGAAAACCACATTTGGTCTTAACTTTTTGTTTCATTTATAAATCATTTTTTAGTTTGTCACGTGGAAGAACCTGAAATTGGAATGTATTTTCCAAAACCTCGATACCTGCATTGAATCTTTAGCGACGTATTTTTGTTTCGAGGCCATCACCGACAAGTAAAGAGCGGCCGTCTTCGTGAAGCTGTATAAGAACTTAGCCTATGCGAAGACAAGAAAAACAGTGACACCTCTCATACATACTACCGAGTAATATATATTGTTGAGTTCAGTTCAATAAATGCATATATTTTCACGATAAAAAGTCTTTGTTATCCAATTTATCATTCCGATGCATCCAATGTAATGCAAAAATAAGGGTGTTGTTTTTACACACTTTGAGGGTGTAAATGGCTGTAGACACTTTTTACACGTTTTAACGTGTGTAAGAAAATAACACACGTAAGGGTGTTACTTGAACGCATCTATCCGTGTTATTTTTATACCGTTATTTTTCACACACATTAAAACGGGTCAAAAGTGTCTACAGCCATTTACACGCCTAAAGTGTGTAAAAACAACACATTCGTTTTTGCAGTGCAGTTCCCCGATGAACGCCGTTTCGGAATTCTTACCACGTTCGAATCGAAAATTCGTGACAAGTCACGAGGAAAAACTCGACATCCCAGGTAGGAAATCAAAAGGCTGACGATGGAAACAAACTTGTGCGAGCCTTGTTTCACCGAGCCTGAGTGAGACAGACCTGGGCCAGGTTTCATTGCATCGTTTGGAGCAGCCTGGAACCAAGACTGGCCGCTTAGCCTAAACTCAGGGTTATTTCAAGCTTTATTCAGCCGGTGAATTTTAAGGCTAAAAAATCAAGGCTGGAAGCAGGCTTTCTTCAGGTTGTGGTAAAATAAAATAAATTTGAAATAATATTTTTTCTGTACTTTTATGAAAAAAAAATTTAGCAATAAATTTGTCGGGTGCGAAGGCACGAAAAACGAAAGCGAAGGAGGCAGTTCAGAACATTTAAACATATTCTTTTATCGATATTTATGAGGTACACAAAAAAGTTTTTTTCTCCTCACACACAGATTTCGTATATACTTACTCTCTGGAGTTTGCGTACACTCTGTGTATTACGTGTCCCATAAACAACAAATAAAATAAAGTATTGTTTGAAATATTTTTTATATATATTTTACAACAAATAATGAATAATAAATATACTAAATAAATAAAATGAATTCTTTACAAATTTATTAAATTTACCCCAATGTAGAATATAGAAAACTAAAAACAGGCCTCATATAGCCTCGAGAAGAGTTTGGGATAAGCCTGGTCATAAATGCTCGTAAAGGCTTCATTGAGGCTCATTTTGAACCTTGTTGTTTCATCGTTTCAGGCTTAGTATTGGCTTTTCTACCAGCCTTTGGTCAAGCCTGTGTGCAAGAGCCTGAAACCGCGTTATCATTCAGAGGTTCAGCTAGGCCTGAAATCAGGCTGATGCGCAGCCTGAATTTAAAAATGTGAGCCTTGTTTCAGAGCTTGGCGACCCCTTTTTTCATCGTCAATTCCTACCTGGGATGTTGAAACATAACGCACATGTGTAATACGTGTGTCTCGGTATTGTGTCAAAGTGCAGTAAAATAAATGAAAAGTATTAGTAAAGTGGACGCTCAGTGATGTCATTCAAATCGATTATTAAAATATGATTTTTTAAGCGATTCATACTTTTTAAGACAAGATGTACTTTTTCAAAATCCACTCATTTTGTATTGGGATGTTGAATAAGTTCTTGCTGTTTTTTCGTGAACATTAATGCTTTATTTTAAAAAATCATTCCGAATGCTTCCAAACGTTTCGAAACTGTTGCGTGATCAACTCCTAATGATTCTGCAAATTCAGCTAGCATCTAACATGAGTCTTCATGAAGTAATGCCACCAATTCAACACATCGAAAGCATTATTTTTGAAGCGTCTAAACCAATCTCCACATCCCAAATAGGGTTTTACAATCGGCACAGTAATGGCTCACGACTGGTTGCCAGAGAACAAACGATGGCGCGATAATGGCTATATAAACGGGCCACATCCGCACCATGCATGATTGGTAATGGTAAACCATGAATGGCTGCTAAGACTGGGCCAACTATCATACGCCCATATTGGCCCAGCAACGGCTGCCGGATCTTCTGCCGGAAATGAAAAACAAAAAATTGACAAATTATGAATATAAAAATTCTAGTAGTATCTTTTTGTTTTCTTATGCTTTACTTATGTCCATGTACATAGAATAATTGCATTAAAAACTGTTTCTGCATTGTTCAAATCTTTACCTTTCATCGGGATCGAACCTGCGCCTTTCGTTCTAGTGTCGAGCGCCCTACCCACTTAGCCATTTTAACACTTACAGAACCCATCGTTTGTTCGTTCCTTACTTTTATGCCGATAATTTTATTCGTGACATTAAAATTCACCGACAATTTTTTTTGGTCCTTTTAGGCTGTAAAAATAACTCGCTCGTTTTGGGTGAAGTTCCGAAAAGCATACTCCTCTGATCGAGCTGAAATTTTGCACTGAACTTCCTCTCATTATCCTAAGAGAAAGCGTTAACGGATTTTTGACGACTCGCAATAGTTTTCCATACATCGCATTGTAAAGTTTATTATTTCACGCCATACGAGTATATCTACATATCCCATAGATACCCCCCACTCCTCCGGCCGCGCTGCTTCCTGGCAAACAGTGCTCGCCCGTATGTGCATATCACTTGCCATGTGGGATGGCTTTGTTTGGATTTATTTAATATAGTAGAAGCGCAGTACAATAAATAACGTTCAATATCCGATATATCAAAAACTATTGCTAGTCGCCAATATCCTTTTAAAGGTTCTCTTAAAATATTGAAAAGAAGGTCGGGGCAAAATTTCAGCTTCATCAGTACGATATGCTTTTCGATACCTTATCCCTTGTTTTTACGTCTTACAATTTAACGACCTGCATTTGCAAAACGCCCAAAAAACAAACCATCAATGGCTGGAATAGATCTGGCAAGCCGTTCATCCGCCTACGATACACCAATGCTGATCGGCATATTATCGGTGCGATGGTATTGGCCCACCAATGGCTGGCATAGATCTGGCAAGCCGTTCATCTGCCTACGATACCCCAATGCTGATCGCCATATTATCGGTGCGATAGTATTGGCCCACGAATGGCTGGCATAGATCTGGCAAGCCGTTCATCCGCCTACAGTACCCCAATGCTGGTCGATGAATTATTGGCCGATTATCAGCAAACCGTTTAATGGCTGAATGCTGGCATTTTTGTTACGACAGGCGACCCCATATGGGATGCTGCTTCCGACAGAGCATGGTCGCCGTAAGTCTCAACAAGACTTATAATAAAGTAGTGCAGTAAGATTCCCCGCAAATCCTCTTTTATGGCACGAAATTTGACATGTTTTACACTATAAAGAAAAAAAGTTGTTTACACTTCGGCGCAATTACATGCACGGGATTCCAAGCTTGCTTACAGTACTTCTTTATACATTCGTTACCATCTTCAACTACGCCATGTGTTGCAAAACAGCAAGAACTTATTTAACGTCCTAATTTATCTATATATTTCGTTTAAAAAAATTTTCGCACCATATGCGATGGGATCCATCAAGAAACATGTCGACTTGCATTCGATAATCTGAGAATCCTTTGGAATTCAAATTGCATTGGTAGATACGGTTCCAATTTGGAATCCCGATTAGAATCCAATGTACGAGTGGTACGTTTCAGTATATAAATCCAATGCGATGAACATTGGATCCCTATCAAGAAGTAGGGACAAGTATCGTCCCAATTGGATCTCTACGAACAATTGTGCACAGGAACAACCGTATCGCGTTGCCGATCGAGCGCACAGTTTAATTTACAAGCGTTCTATGAAGATCGCGTTGCGTTTATTCATCCGCTACGAAACTGTATCGCGCTGGTGATGGTGTCCCAGCTCTATTTACCTGCGGACGAGACAAAATATTATTTGCACACATTTGTTATTGTTATGTTACCAGCGCTTTGGTTTCCCTAAAATCTTCTGTTATTCACCAAAGCCCTACAGAAGTCGAATGTACATACCTCACAACGATGTGGTTGGGTGGAACACGGTACGATATATGGCTAAAACATCCAGGCTTCAGCTCTGTGCCTACACCAACACAGATATATCCATATACAGATATATACAGATATATCCACATCCACACACGCGGGCGCGCGCGCGTGTGTGTGTGTGTGTGTGTGTGTGTGTGTGTGTGTGTGTGAATATGTCTGCATATTAACCGCTGCTACTCTTCTCAGAGATTGTTTTTACAGACGGCCCGAGTGCCGGCAAGCAACAAGTCCGTAGAAAAATACTAGCGCCTTGTCGGTTCGTGTCTCTGCTCGTTCGAATGTCCTTCCCGGCTTCTAAAATAACGCAAGCCGACGAAAATCTTCGGTGGTTTCGGGGCACCGCAAGTGCTCCCCAGAGAGGGTCTCGCGCGCTCATCCCCCGTTACCACGAGAGGAAAGAGGATGGGCCGGGACGCCAAACAACTGAGTCGTTTGTTTTACGCGAGCGGCATCTCGGGGATCTATGTAGCGCACTGTGGTTGCCCTATGATTGACATGGTACGCGGCATGAACGCGTCCCAACTATAATGTCAATGTGTTTTGCGCCTCCGACCCTTTTCTCCCATCTCTCTCGCTCCACACGTGTGCTGTTTCCGCGCTGTATGTGGAGGTGACCGTCTTAATCTTCCTTTCGGGCCTGTTGACGGCTTCCTGCTCTCGACCCATCAGCTCTACCAACGTCCCATTCCTGCTCCCGTTTGATCGGCAATTGCAACGGACTGGGCTAGGGTACAGTCCGGTTGGTCTTCGTTCCGACGGAATGGAACAATCCTGGTGAATGACGCGGCTATTCTCAAGCATGCGTTGGATTGCCACAGTTGCCATTTGACGTCACAATCCGATGATCTTGGGAACATCAACTCAAATTCGATAAATGCAAAATCGCTTTTGTTTTCCCTGCTCAAAAAGGAGATTCGAATCTTAAGATAACAAAGCTCCAATATCTTCAAACCCAACGAGACACGAGCGTAACGAAATGTTACAAATCTGGAGGCGTTTAGCGATAATCTCCAGGAGAAATGACCGAATGAGAGTAAGCAGGTCAGGAGTGATCGGCAGACAGCACGAACATTGATTTCCTTTGTCCACCAGGGGTGGAACAGAAGTTCGCATGTATGTCCGCAGCCTGCGAATCTGCGGTGAACGTTTGGACAACAATGCCCTCGTAAAAACGGTACGTGCAGGGGAGAGTCCATGATTGAGAAAGAAGGGAAGCGGAATGAACGAACAGAGAAAAGGTACACGGCCCGGGGACACTGCTCCATGCTGAGGGGGTACTATATGCTCTTGTAAAATAAAAGCGCAGTGCTGGAGGTGAACAGCGACGGTACGTAATCGGCGCTACAGGTATATACGCTATTGTAGACCTTGTGCCCATGTGTGGATATACGGAAAGTCCTGGGGATACGTGCACGTGGTCCCACGCATATGCAAGAAAAAGGCGGGCCTTCGGCAAAACTTCTCGTCGAGGCGCCATCACCCGAAGGTATATGACTATGCGTATGCGCATTTGTATCCATTATTGTAGACGACTAGTATTCGCAGTCCTACAAACGGGGAGATCACCAAAAATTCGTTCGAATAGAGCTGCGTCATAGAAGGCGAGAGTGATAGAGAGAAAGAACGACCCCGTGGAGAGTTTTTGAATGCCACGGTAATTGCATCGTAGCCACCCGTCCCATTCATGTATCCCCGAGCTTGTACACTGTCTTCCCCGATACACACCTATCCCTATACACACGTAATACCAATTCTTTTTTTGCTTCTTTTTTTCGAGTGCGATGTGCACACACACGCGCGCATTAAGGTGCTACGTGTGGTTTTTATTATGTACGATCTTACGGTGAATAATAATGACATACGTAGACGTGGTTTCCAATTATCGTGCGAGAAAGGCACTAGGGTCCCCAGCGGACTCCTATGGTTACGTGTGAAAACTTTTCGACGTAACGACGAATGGATATACTAGGACGCACGGTATCCTTTTGCGCACTCGTTTGAGGTTAGATAGTCTACACGTTGGTTTTTTGACTTTGCGGTGACTGACTAGGTGGGTCAAAAATTGTATTTTTCACAAATATTTTAATTCGATAGTATCACCTTTTAGCTATATTCCCTGAAAAATTCATTGAAATATTCCTGAAATTGAATGAGCTACAGCTTTTAATAGAGGGCCAGGCGCGCGGTAGCAGCAACATACTTCAAACTTTAAACGCGTTTTTCTCGAATCACTGTTTTCAAAGTCGGTGGACATAATATCTCGAGAACCACTTGATGGATTGTTTCCAAATTTACAGAAGGGCGATGAGAAACATTTTAAGGTCGTTGACGATCTCACTTTTTTTAAAATCAATCTTAATTTTTTGATAATTACGTAATAATGACGACTTTTTCAATACATTTTGTATGCTCGAGTTTGTTTGAGTTTGTTTGTCGCCAATTCGTCGCCACATTGTTAAAAAAAATGATTTTGCAAATCGACGATCGTCAACGACTCGCATTTATTGTTAACGTGAATAACCCGTTTGGTTCTTAGATTTCAGATGGACCGTTTAAGTTGGAGAGGGCGCACCGCCAAACGTCGCGGAAAAAATTTCATCATCGGCCGGTGGCCATGTTTTTGTTGTTTTTCTGTATTTTTTGGTGATTTTTCTTTTAAGGCTGTCAATATATATATCTTTGTGTTAAAAAAATACGTTTCTTTTTCACCAAACATTTCCCAGAATTTTTAAATGAAATTTGGTCTTTTTTCGGTCCGAAAAATAGGTCGATTTGGAATATTTTTATTATGAGAGTATTGGAATAGCGAGGTCGGCATTTTATGCACAATCGGTACATAGTCTTGCCATGTTTGGGTTTTTTTTATTGGAGAGTACTGATAAGCACGAATTTATTATTGTGAAAGGCGCTATTGTTGTCTAGAGCACTGTTTTGGAAGTGATTTTTAGGATGGAATAACTAAAAAAAATAAACACACATGTTAATGAATCCTTCGGGAATATATACAAACTGAAAACAAATATTATCATGTTCTTTTGTACGTTTGTTTACAACAGTGCGCGGAAAATGCCCCCCGTTGACGATCAGTGTTATGGACGTTGTATGAGTCTGAAAAAGAAACCAAATGAATTCTTAATCTGTATGGCTGTATGAAAAAAAGTTACTTTTCGACGAAAAAACCACGTTAATTATTTGTTATTAACAAATCGATAAACGTATTTAAAAAATCATCCAGTCGTACGATGGAAACTATGTTTATCTTATAAACTATGCTGTCGCCGAATTTAAAGTGAATCGAGCGAATAGATTTTCAGATACGACTCACACCGTTTCATATAACACAGTTTCGAGAAAAAATGAAAAACAAAGCGTCAATTGACATGGGGCAGTTCGCTGTAGCACAATAAGCGATCCGACCCTTCAAAAAAAAAGCACTCCCCGTGCAGAAATGTTGGCAGGGATACAGCTGGATTCTGACTTGTATCCCGGGCTGCCAGTCGGGATCTAGTCCGATATCGGATCAGATTCTAAGACTAAATGTAAGATCCGTAAACTGGATTCCATTAGGGATCTAGAACCGGATCCTTTAATGACTCTAAATAGATTTCCCATGGAATCATTGAGGAATCTTGGAAGGATCACGGGTAAATACAGGCTGAAATAAAATGGCAAAAATGGAATTATTGCATGTTAAATTTATTATAAAAATAATTAACATTTATACATTTTTGGTGAATTAAAATATCAATTTAAAAAATGAAAGGTAAGAACACCATAAAAAATGGAAACCTACGACTGGGTTATCGTTTTTTGGACCACTTGGCGTTCTTTGCGTCCATCTCAGTCTTTTGCGTTGGATATGGCATTCCCTACAGCTTTTAACACAGCATCTGCGTTAATCGGAGTTCCATCATGCTGCGTTTAGCAGTTTGTGAGCGCAGCTGTAAATAAATCGAAAAATTGTAATATAGGGGAGACCGGGGCAAAATGGTATAGCGGGGCATAATGGGACCGGGGCAAAATGGGACCGGGGCAAAACGGGTTTGGGGCAAAATGGAATAGTGAAAATCAACACTGCTGGAAAATACGTCATTGGGGCAAAACGGGACTGGGGCAAAATGGGCCGGAGAAAATCAGGCTCCTCAGAAAGAGGCGGTTGGGGCAAAACGGGATCGGGGCAAAATGGGACAGTGGAATAATTCGATGCAGAAATGAAAGAAATGCAGGGGTAAAAACGAGGGGTAATAAATGAGTGAAAACAGGTTTTATTGAATGTTACACGATATTTGGGTCACACTCTACTTACGATACTATAATTTAACGGTGGCAATGTTTAATTTTTATTGCTTGTTTAACTAAGCTAATTTTTATCGGCACAATTGTCGCAAACGGACTCTATTAAGTTATCGTCAGCATGGGCACATGAATAGTGAGCCCATTTGTTATTAAAGTTTGTTAAACAATTACTTTTGATTCTGCGGTCAGAACTGTACCAAACTTGACGTAAATTGCTATTTGAGCCTTCTTATTCGATTGGTACAATTTCTTTGTCGTTATTAATTATTTAAATAATCAAGTAATTTTTATAATCTGACGCGTGCAATTTATGGTTTTTTTTGTTTTTGTCTTTCTTTGTTTTTTTTTTAATTTATTTTCTGCCAACTGCACGTTACTGATACTGATTTTCAAGCCATTGATGAAAATCTAACTCTTGTCAATTTTTACGTAAATTGTTTTATGAAACTAGGACCGCCGCTCCCCATGAAATCGACGGATATGTGTCGACAAATATATCGGTCAGTCCGTATTATCTGCGTATATGTGGACTGAAACGAACCACAAGCACCATTTAGATTAGATTATGTTTCAACAGCTCTTTCATAGAGCCGAAGCATGAATTTTCCTGTCATCCCATTTTGCCCCAAATTCAGCGGGCTGCGACACTTCATTTTTGTGTGTCCCATTTTGCCCCTATCCCATTTTGCCCCAAATCAAGCACCAAGAAACTTCATTTTTTGCTATCCCATTATGCCCCGATCCCATTATGCCCCAGTGCCGTTTTGCCCCGGTACCGTTTTGCCCCGCTATACCATTTTGCCCCGGTCTCCCCTATATATCTATATTTATATTATATCATAGAAACACAGCAAAAAATATTTTGAACATCTTGAAAGACATACCTATCATGCAACTTCCGAAATTTGTTGTTTTCAGCAACACCTTTGCCTTAATTTTTTTAGCGTTGAACCTGAGCACCAAGTCCCGCGTAAAAAATCTCCTTAGAATATACATTCTAACTTTCGTGAGAGCGTATCAGTGCGCGCAGTCCCGCATACATTGTCACCGGGGTTTCTCACCGATAACTTGAACATTTTGTAATATTTTTATTACATCACTGCTGTACATACAAATATCTATTTCAATATTGATAAGCGGAAATGAAGCGCTAATAAGTTGTTGTGACAATTAACATTTTTTGTATTTTTTAATTCTATTTAGAAATGCAGCATCGGTATTGCGAAACCTCGCGTTTGTTCTGCATCTGGGTGCATTCCAACCTCTAATTTTACAATTTTTTGTTTAATATCGTCTAACGAAAAAATTATCGTTCGGCTCGAAACGGCAGAATGCAATTCCCACATCTCGAAATCCCTGGATGAAGTAGGATATTCAAATGTTTCTCTCTTTACTTTCCATATAACCCTTTTAAACTGAATATCGTTTAATAATTGAATGATAAATCAAAACAAATCAAGCGTCTTGACGCCAAGTTGTTTGATGATTTACTATGAAACTAAATTGTTTAATAATATTATTTAACGCACTATATTTTGCTTTAAAAAAATTGTCACGATGTTGAGAATGTAAATATAGAAACAATTTGAAAAGAATAAACTGCACTGGCGTTGCACGTGTAACTCCCTTGAATCTGACTGGATTCGGCTGGGTACTACACCCCACGTTCACGTACACAGCGCATCTAACGTCCTGTGGATGTGGCTGGGCATAAACAGGGACTCAGATAGCAATCCGATATATACGTCAGAAATACATGTGGTTCCAAAGCGTTCCATCTACACCCCGCGAACGTCGGTGGGTATAAACAGAGACTTATTCCCCAAAACCGGTATCCCGGTTAGAATCCAACTTGCATCAGTATTGGAATATGTACGTCGACGATGGCGTAATTTTGAAAATTTTGGCGCCACGTGTATTTTTCGGTATTACTATGAAATTCCTATCTATAGATAGGAATTTTATAGATAGGAATGTCTAAATGGAAATTCCTATCTATAGATAGGAATTTCATAGTAATACCGAAAATACACGTGACGCCAAAATTTTCAAAGATATGCCATCGTCGTCATACATATTCCGATACGGATGCAAGTTGGATTCTAACCGGGTTACCGGTTTTGGGGAATCCATGACAAATCCTGATCGGGATTTGATCGGACATAGGGTATCCCTGTAAAAATTTCTGCACGGGTCGGTCAGTTTTTGGAATTTTCATAAGGTCTTTGTTGGACATTAGAGTTAAAGTCTGAGGCTATAAAAATATGCAATAGGAAAATCGTATTTATTGAATTTCAAGCTTACGCAAACCTCTTAAAGAGATATCTACGAGGAACAAATTGTTGATGTTGTCTTTCTAAGCATGCATGTAACGTTATCGGTCATCGCACGGTACACGTAACTGCGCTCTAATTTAGTGACTCTTCGGACAATGCTTAGCAAAGAGTCCATCACCACCCATCACTACACACACACACACACACACACACACACACACACACACACACACACACACACACACACACACACACACGCACGCACGCACACGCACGCACGCACGCACGCACGCAAGCACGCACGCACGCACACACACACACACACACACACACACACACACACACACACACACACACACACACACACACACTTTTCACGACCGTAATCGCAACGTCACTTGAGAGATCTGTAAGCGGCACAAACGCCCTGCCAGACCTTGGGTGAGTTTGTAAATTACATCGAACCGCGCAGTAGCCTTTCACGACAAGTATTTACATTTATCCGGATGATAACTTTCCGACCAATTTTATGACAGACGCAACAGAACTCGTTCACTCCACACATTGCAAATGAGCCACTTTTTGGTTACATAAAGTTATAAAGACGCTAAATTTATATATTATAAATGTATAATATACAAATATAGCGGTTATAAGAATATTTTGTAAGGTTATAAGTACGAGTCATCGTCATGCCGCCATGACAGTTGGTCTAGTCATGGGAGCGTTCCACTAATCGTCACATGCGTTCAAATTGCTTTGAGACCTTACATACCTTTGAAAAAGAGTTGTTTTTTTTATTGACTTAAATTATGTATAAACACGTGGAAAATAATATGCAAAAGTTATTTTAGGTAGACATTTTTTTAAGACATGTCGTAAAATCGTTTTGAAACTTTAAACGCGTTTTTCATGAAGAAATGTTTTGAAAATCGGGCGGACTCCTAGGTCCTGCATTTTTTGACCGATTGACTTCAAATTTCAACTATAACTTCTTACAAGGAACATCACTTTGGCGTCCTCCGCCGATTTTGTTGAAACTTCTTTATGTGGAAGAGTATCAAAAACTAAAAGACACGTATTTTTTTTATCGGCGGAAAAACGGTTTTATGGGCTGGAACGCACGCTCAAAAATGGGGATGTTTTTCGTTTTTCGTCGATAACGTTTTAACGGTACGAGATGTTAAAAAGTTTCAAATTGCAACAATGTTTATTTGTTTTGTGTACTATGCATTGGAGATGAGAACGATAACGTTATCGACGAAAAACGAAAAACACCCCTATTTTCGAGGGTGCGTTTAACCCCTTAAAACCGTTTTTCCGCCGATAAAAAAATACGTGTCTCTCAGTTTTTGATATTCTTCCACATAAACAAGTTTCAACAAAATCGGAGGAGGACACCAAAGTGATGTTTCTTGTTAGATACATTTTATAGCGATGTACACACGATTTTTACCATCGTTCAACAATTGCGATTTTTGGAAACGAACGAAGGCCGTTGTTTCAGTCGGAAATGCGACTTTCTTAAAAATCCGGCTAGATATACAAAAATAAATATTTTATAATAATCGTGTGTACTTCGGTAGCAAAACTCATGTAGATTACGGGGAAAAGAAATTTTTTCTGGGTGCACATGTGCGACTCCAACGAGTCCGCTCATTGGAGGTACCTACAGATATGTGAAATAAACCCTCTAAACCTCGTTTTTATTTATTTATTAGTATTTTTTAAAAATCCGAAAAAGCCTTGTTTTCCGACCATCCAAAGGTATATAGGTCTTAACTAATTATGCAACGGTTCGTAGGGCTATACTCACTCGATTATGTCAGCATATAGAACGGCAGAATAATTTTTACGCACTCTGTCACAAACTTTATGATTTTTATTAAAACATTTGAAAAATAGTTTGAAACATAAGTTTCTGTTTCATGGAACTTTATTAATTTCAAAAATAAAACTAATTATTGCCTATTACGTCAGAATTATAATTTTTATTTATTTGTAGTCATTATAAACAACTATTATGTCATAACATAATTTGTAATATTATTTCGTTCGAGTGTTGTTCACCTGTATTCAAGGCAGTTATCGACATGGTCACGACCCAGTAATCGACAACATTTATTTATATGTATATCTTTTTACTATCTCGAATATGTGTATGACGATTACTGGTACGTGGATCCTTCAGACAATGCTAATTACAGACGCAATATTTCTTTTCTGATTTTCTATAAACTAATATTCGATTCGTAAGACTCTTTTTTGCTAACATTGTCCCAGTTATCGACAGCCGTGGCGATTCATCGGCAGAGTGTTTATGTGGCTGAACCGGTAATCGTCATATATGAAAATTCCTGGAATTAACATAAAACTATAATTTTGTATGCTGAACGCAAAACTAAAATCCTTGTTAATCACGTGAAGGAAAACTTACTTCACGCAAGTCCACAGGTATTCTCAAATCATCCGAGATATGACATGGTTCACGTTAACCTCGTAATGGAAGATTCGGCCGAAATGACAATGAAATGAAAATGACTTTTATACGTATACTTACGGGTGTAAAAATGTAATACAACATAGTAAATACCCCCTGGAAGCTAATATACCACAGATCTGCACGAAGGACTGATTTTTATCTTAAAATACTTTTTTTATGCGTGAACATAACGATCACTAGGACCCTGACGGCCACTGGGCCGACAACCTTAGTCAGAAATGTTGCTTTCCTAATATTTTTGTTAATTGTAGCGTCTGCGAGGCACATTTGGGCACGAGTATTTTTTTTCTGTTTCAATAGAGGTCCAGGTGCTCGGTTTGCCAAGCGATCGGAGACCCTCAGTGGACAATTCCGTATGCCCGGATTGCCCGGTCCAGATTCGGGATTTAGATTGTGCGATGAGCAATCGGCATGGGCACCACTTCCGCTTGCTTGCATTTCCTCATAGTCTTCCGCCAATAGGCCTATAAGGACGAAGAAAAGAATCGAAGAGGAAAAAAAGGACAAAAATGTAACTCAGGATTAGAACACACAGATTAACATTTATTCAAAAGTTACAAACGAAACTTGATGGTCCTCTGACGTATTTAGTGTTTACAAAGGTTGCTAGTCTGGACATCGTGGACCGCGGAATTTCAAATGCTTGCTGAAAAAATGAACTACCATTTTTATGAAGCTTCCTGCTGAACGATGTTGCTTTCAACATCCATATCATCGTCATCTTTCATCGTCTACATTCTTCATCATCTACGTCAACATCAACGTTCATCATCGACCCCAGTAATACTGTAAGTGCATGGAATATTCTAAAATCCCTTTGGATGAAACTATTAGTTCAGGCGAAAAGCTTTATAAAGTCGATTATAATGTAGATGATGAAAGTGCTGAAAATGAATTTTCATTTCCAAAATTTTGTGAATTCGATTAGCCATGAGTCTATCTATTTATAAACTTATTTTTATAATTAGTAGACGTAGTGTGAGAAATTCATTGGTGGTAGAGATCTATCATTGGTCAAGGATTCGATAGAGAAATGCGTACACGGCATGAGGCGTTTCGAATTCTGTATTGCCTCACCGGCCAATGAATATTCAGCGCCGTAGGTATTCAGGTAGAAAATCAAATTTCGCTGAAGGGCTCTGATTACTATCAGCAAGACGATTAATTGAAGAGTCAATGCACTCGCCTTTCTCCGTACGATTAAGACATTTACAGAGTACGCGAAAGGTTCGAAAGTCGTGTCAGGTGTATTGACATGCGTTTGTTTCGACCTTATATGCCGGTCTAGTAATTTGATCATAGGAACCAAGGTAGAATTGTCGTAGAGATCCAATTGGATTCCCATACTTGTCCCTACTTCCTGCTAAGGATCCGATGGTTCTTCGCATTGGATCCCTATAGGGAACTCGTGGAAAGATGAATGCGCGAGGTAAAATGGAACATAAGCTTAGCTTCTAAACAGTGTGTGCGAGCATCGTGCTTCCGTTGGAGTTTGGAAAGGAGGCGGGAAGGTGAATAAGTGAAAGCATCGACTATGGTAGAAACACGCGTCTCGAGTGAGAAAACAATATCGATTTGTTGACAGAACGATCTATTTTTCGGTAAAGTTTACCATCGTTTCAGTTCATTTGAGTTGCTGATATTGATTAGAGACACGTAGGTAAACACTATGAAAGTACTAATTATTGATGTAATAAGAACGGTTTGTCAGAAATTTTCAAGGTTATCGCGGGATTTTTTGTTAATTCGTGAACCGTCTAATGGGGAAAGATGAAAGCGTTCGCAAAGCCGCAATATTTTACAACGTACCACTATTTACGTTCGAAAAGATGAAATGAAACTAGTAAAGCTTTTGGTTCTTCTTCAACCGGTGTTTCTACCAGGAGAAGAAAAAGAACTTACAAATGATTAAAATGATATGGAAGCAAACTTATTCGGACTAAAGACCACAGAACTTAGACGATTGGCTTACCTATTGCTGGTATTGAGAATGAAACCACTTTTATATGAGAAAGGTGCTAATAATTCGTATTCCAGCATTTTCCCAGCGCTGTTCACGCCATCTTGCCTAATTGGTTGATTTCCCATCTTGCCTCGTATGCGGGGCAAGATGGCAAAAACGAAGTTTCAATGAAATATATAGATTGTATGCTAACAACCAGAAAGACTGAATTTTTGCTTCCAAAATTAAGAGATTAATAAATGTTGATTAGATTAAAAGAATAATTAAAGTTGACTGAATCATATATGTATTGTTTTACTTAAACAGGACCTTAGCGGTATCATCTTGCCCCGAGTTCTCCTACTGAAACGCCACGCTCGTACATTGGATTCTAATCGTGGATTAGAATCCAAATTGGAATCCAATATACGAATCCAATTTAAATCCGTGACCATTCCCACATTATCGAACAGAGTCCGATACGATTCTTGATCAGTCCCATCGCATTCTGTACGTTAAATTTTCTAAACGAAATGTATAGATATCCAAAATAAGTAGATCTTAAAAAAGTATAGAACTTATCTCAAAACAGTATAAATCGCTTAAACAAGTATATGTTACAAATCGTTTTGAATCAGATCACTAAAAATCCACTGTAATTATCGTTTGTTATTTATTTTACAGTACATTGACAAAATATCACCATACATGAACACGCTCACAAAGCGGGCAGGTTTTGTTTCAACACACCGAGTTTTTTCTCGTTGCTTTTCACATATTTTCGATTTGAACGTGGTAAGAATTCTCGAAAGGCGTTCATCCCCCGATGCAGAATCCAATTGAATCCCTATGGGGACTTCCTATGTGCGGTGTTCCCTAAAAAATCGCTATAGAGATGTAGGTGCATCTTGGGAGTCCCCAACAACTTTTCCGCACAGGATCACGAAAGGATATTTTTTTGGCAGCCCCATAAATTCTGGTTGAGAATTCCAAATAAAAAATTCTCAAAGGATGCCAATTGGAAAATAGCGCGGTATCCACTTGGATTCTAATGTGGACTCCCTACGTGCGGCGACCCCATCAAATCCCTATAGAGATGGTAGGACCTACGAACTGCCCAACTAATTTCTGCATGGGTACCTGCACATGCCTGAGAAAGGTTATTATAGAGGTTTGTAAAAACGGATCGTCCGTTTAACAGTTATGCAGATACCAGATTGTTAGTGTACAATTTCTTTTATCGCTTACACGAGTTTATCGGCGAACGAAGTTATTGTTTTCCCACGTATTCCTGCTATCAATATACCAATAACTGCAGAATTCTCATTGATACATTTGGTAACCGATATTTTTATCAATGCCATTTTCATCCTCGAAATTTCTGTGACACATTATGCTTTTGGTTCCCATATTCAACTAATTTCGAAATACGAAAAAAACTGTATAAGAGTATGATAGTGACGCCTTTTCAAGAAACCTTGAAAAGAAACTTTGGATTAATTTATTTCACCTGAACAGCCGGTAAGTTTGCTTCAGTTTATGAACACCAGTAGTATAGCTGTGACAGTTCTAACCCAGGTCCTCTGAGGGGGGTGCGGGGCGGGGTATGACGTCATGCGGGGAGAGGGACTCGGTGGAGAGGCTGACGTCACGCGGGGAGGGGGACTCGGCGGAGAGGCTGACGTCACGCGGGAAGGGGGAAATCGTTGGAGCGGAGGAGGGGGGTATATATTGATTCTCGATTAATTGATCATCGATTATTGACCTTTATATATTTAAAATTTATTGTTGATTTATTTTGTCTTATATTGTTTACTTCATGGATTTTATTATTTAGCAAATGTCGCCAAAGCCAAGTTGGTGACCCGTGTCGCTGAGGAAAGCGATCGGATTACACGTATGCATGAGAGAGAGCGAGAATGTGAGATAGAGCGACCGCATCGCATGCATGTGAGATAGAGCGAGATATACGTTTACCTTTAGACATTCAACGACTAAAGCAGTTGGGTTTGTTTGGGTGAGATCCCAAACAAACCCAAGCAAACCCACGAACGTCTTCCAACATCTATTGAACGTCTTCGAACATCTATTGAACGCTTTCGAACGTCTCACGAACGTCTCTTGAACGTCTCTTGAACGTCTCACGAACGTCGCCAAACGTCTCCGAACGTCTTCCGAACGTCTCTTGAACGTCTCACGAACGTCTCCGAACGTCTCACGAACGTCTCCCAACGTCTCCGAACGTCTCCGAACGTCTCACGAACGTCTCCCAACGTCTCCGAACGTCTCCGAACGTTTCACGAACGTCTCCGAACGTCTCTTGAACGTCTCACGAACGTCTCCGAACGTCTCACGAACGTCTCACGAACGTCTCCGAACGTCTCACGAACGTCTCTTGAACGTCTCACGAACGTCTCCGAACGTCTCACGAACGTCTCTTGAACGTCTCACGAACGTTTCCGAACGTCTCACGAACGTCTCTTGAACGTCTCACGAACGTCTCTTGAACGTCTCACGAACGTCTCCGAACGTCTCTTGAACGTCTCACGTACGTCTCTCGAACGTCTCACGAACGTCTCCGAACGTCTCTTGAACGTCTCCGAACGTCTCTTGAACGTCTCACGAACGTCTCTCGAACGTCTCACGAACGTCTCTTGAACGTCTCCGAACGTCTCACGAACGTCTCATGAACGTCTCCGAACATCTCACGAACGTCTCCGAACGTCTCCGAACGTCTCATGAACGTCTCACGAACGTCTCAAGTACGTCTCTCGAACGTATGAGAGCAATATGTTATACAACTGTGTAATCTCATAACAGATAATGTAACAAAGAAAGGGGTGAGGAGAATTAAAAATCACATAATGTCACATTTCGTTTATTTGCATGAATCTTTATGATTCAACCACCAATTAAACATTTTAAATACATTTTGTAATGCACAATTTTTTTCATGCTTTTCGCATCGTAGAGTATAGCTTACGCCTAATTTACTTAAGGTATCCATATCGCCAAAGTCCACGTCCAACGTTTCAATATCTAGATCATTTTTCATATTTAATATATCAGCTAGCCATTCTCGTTTTTCATGGCCGTCAACATATACGATAGGATACATATCGTCTTCCGTTGGGCCCACAACTGCAGCCGTTATTAAACCTTGAGCCATGCTATATGGAACGTTTCCATAGGCCCACTTTAGACCATGATGATTCCGAATCAGCCATGACGCTTCGTATCTCTCAGATTTTGTGAGAAGTCTCCATGGTATGATACTCGCGAAAATGTAATGAGAGAGCACACATTCCGCTCTCAGAATCGCTACTTCCTTCACAACAAAGTTTCTCCCAACAATGAATCCTTGTAGATCGACAAATGTAGGTATAGACATAACGAAGATGTATTGGCTCGATCAAGTCGATAGCAAGATCAATTGATGACTGACGTCAATATTTAAGAAACTCGTCTTTAAATTATTTATTTATCGAGCGGGGGTTACTTGCTGATCTATACAATTTTACGAACCATGTTTGTCAATGGACAATATTCAACAACGCGATCGTGCAAGATCAAACAATAGGCAGTAGTATTTGGTGGCAAATCTTCCTTACATTCAAACTCTATTCGCACGTCCACGGTAGCATTTTTCACAGACTCGTTCTGACGCGAGCAATCGATAACCGTGAGAGGGCCGTTAAATTGAAATTTTGCGATAGTGAGCAACGAATTATCACTATTACAGCCGTAATAAGATTTACGGAATCGAGAGTACATATTGAACAAAATGGCGAATCTGTTTTTGTCAAAGTCCAAATTCAAATCATCGTAAGGATAGGATTCCGAGTTGAGATAAAGTTTAACATTGGCGAGCTTGCAGTCGTCGAATAGTGTAATGTCCTTTGCCATAGAATTTTTTTTGCTAGTCTGCAGCGCAAATATTACATATCTTGGTTTCTCTAGCTGGGAGGCAGCTTTCACAGTCCATGAGTGTTTCGTTGTGCTTTGAAGCAGTGGATACTCGTATAGATCCCAAGAGCGAAAGCTCATATTCAAGTATCGCCCACTCTCCAATGTTCGAAGTAATGACAATTTAGTTATCTTATTTAATATTACGTGAGGCATACGCCATTGTATTTTGAGCAATTCAACTTCTGCCTCTACTAATGGATGCTGACTGAATACGCAATTGTTATCATTGCGAGAACGTATCAGAATTAGCTCATGACGAGCATTGATAACAACGCGCTTGTAATCTTCGCAGAATCCTAGCAATATGTTGAGAGGTACACAAAAATTGAAGTATTTTCCCCCATTATTATGTGCTACATCCCACGCAGCATTTTTCAAAGTATGACTCCTCTCAGGGCTTAGAGAGATGTAGTTTTTAATCGTGGTTGTTATTCCAACGTTTCGATTGCGATCAATCTCCACACCATCGAGCTCATAACGAACTTCATCAAACATGAATGCAACGCAATTGTTTCCCAATACTACTATTGCTTGATCATCAGGTTTTTTAAGCACCGTGAACTTTCCTTCAACGTAGAGAAAACTTTCAGATGGTAGGGTGTACAAGTCTTGGTGTTGTATAGGAATTCGTATTTCATCACTGTGTCCAAACGTTGAGTTGGCATACGGATTGTACGTATGAGTCTCAATTTTGATGATACGATCGTCAAAGATTGGCTCCCCACTGATATTCAAAACGTCAGTCATTCTTTTGCCTCAAGTATGTCGTACAATAAATCCCAGAAATTCCAAAAATTCACGATTCGCTGCACTGAGTTTCTTCTTTGCGGGTAATTTAACACTCAATGCCGCTTGTCTTCTTGCAAGAGTATTATCGTGTGGGATCGTATTATCTCGCGTAGAAATATTGTCTCTGGCGTATTCCGTGTCGTACAGAACGAGCATCACAAGCGTCGCTTTCGTATGTGCAATCTCACCGTAATTTCTTCTCCTCGAAAATCGAGTAGTTTTCCCTTTTGATCCACGATACGTATCGTTAGATCCGTAATGCTCCGCACAACGATCGGAAGATAAATGATTTGCACAGGCGTTTCCGATATCTTATATCCTGGTGGTACGCTCGGCGAAAATTCATGTATCGTGTGTACACGCTCGCCATTGCAGTACGCACCAGTGGTGACACTACATTCTATGCGGATAATGTTGACATTCATTATGTTTATCGGTACATCAGATTCCTGCCATTTTCAGGGATGCAGTATTCGATTTGATGAAAATCCCAACAGGGATCCTACGTTGTCGGGTTTAGTGAAATTTATTCTGTACGCACATTTGATTTCGCTCTTTAGTGTATTGTGATTAGCGCGTAGCACGATTGGGTATTCGCCATTTTCATCGAGGTCATCGTTATCAACCTTTCGAGGAACAATTTCATTTTCAACATCATCACCGCTATCAACACCTTTGAGTAAAATTGCATGATTCAGATACGCATTTATGGCTCTCAGTTCATACGATCCTTCAGGGATTATAATTTCCTTATCATCATTGTCAAAGTAAAATTTGTTGTTTGATGAATTCACATTTGGTATTGTGTGATAAGTTTCGAAATCCGTCAAACCGAGCTCATAACAGTCATCATTGAAATCTATGGCGGGAAAATAATTTGCGGTTAGAAGGCTACTCTTGCCGGTCAACGTAAGCGTCAGTGACATGCTTCCCTCGAATACTGAGTTGATTGACACATTGTCACGGCTTAAATACATATTGATCATCGACGTTTTGGAGAAATTGCAAGCACAATTGCCCGCAAATACTCTGATTATAATTCTGATAAGATGTTCGATTGTATTGTATTTTTGTGGTATTTGGTCCAAAATATCGCACCAACTCCTTGGGCGGTCGAAGATTTCCAAAACTATCAAAATATATTATATGACTCCCCCTCTTGGCATAGGCTACCCAATGCGTACCGGGGCCATCGGCATCATCCAAATTTACTATACCGCTCTCATCTAGTTGCACGCCACCATAAACTGGTAAATTATTGCGCATGAAGACCCCTCTGAAGAATGGTATGCGCATGCGCCTGGCTAAGCATTCCAATTGTACATTAGTTGTTACACCCATGGGCATTTTCACCGTGTTTTGGCGTTTTTTTTTCTTAGTTGAACATCCTTGTCCACGCTTGTAGGGAGCGAGATAGAGCCCATAGCCTTCTATAGCTCGATTATGACGTTGTATTTCTTCAAGTTGACGTTGCGCCGCTTTGCTATCATTCACAGCCTTTGCTATCCCAGCTGCCCCACCAGCCAGTGAACCAAGAACTCCCAGCAATGGTAACATTGGCAAAATTCCGCCACGCTTTGCTATCGGCAGTATTCTCTGCTTAACGGGTTTTTTTTTCTTTGTCGACGAGTTCTTTGTCTTCATTCCAATGCCGAATTTCGTTTTTGCTTTCATAGCTGCCCAAACAGCGGTCGCTGCGGTTTTCTCGCCAAAAGTCGAATCTCTCGCAGTAATACGTTTTCGTGCCGTTGTTGCAAGTATATTATCAGCAACGTGTCTTTCGCCTAAATGATTGCTTCGAGAATAGGCTATATCGTGGTCGCGACAAGCGGCATCCAATGGATTTATACCACGATCACCCCGTGCCAATCTCTGCTCTAACTGAGTGCCTGGTCCACAAAATTGGTATCCGGGAATATGTAACTCGATCGGAAGTGCATTTATTGCACGATTCAACAAACCGTTGCCTTTTCTCTTTGACATTCGGCACAATTATTTATAAACGGTGCTGGACCGTTAATGTGTATTAACTGTCCCGGTAAATTCCAATGGCGCGTGCATCGGCGATATTGCTGTACTTCCGAATCAGCCTTTAAATGTTCGGGAAGCCTCTCCCACAAAATGTCAACGAAGTGATGAAAATTTTGTAACAAAACAATTTTTGGAATAAACTGTAATTGATGAGCCGTTAAGCGGAGAATACTGCAGTCGTCCGATAGGTACAAAAACATTCTCAATACTGAGCGGATTTGGCTCGGTGCACTCCTATAAATACTCCTCACACGACGCATTTTGGGCGAATGTGTGTTTGGATTCGAGAGAGAAAACATGCGTTTCGTGCAACAAGCGACGGTGATTCAAGTGACCAATTTCGACGATAGAGTAATGGAGGGCCAACAAGTACGCAAGCATGGAGACATGCTGCCACTAACGATACGCAGCATTATTTGCGGTCCTTCAAATTATGGGAAAACCAATGTTTTGTTAAGTTTAATAGAAAGTCCGAATGGTGTACGTTTTGAAAACCTATATGTATACTCGAAATCGCTTCAACAGCCAAAATATCAATATTTGGAAAATCTGCTGACATCGATTAACGAAATTGGCTATTTTAAATTCTCAAATAATAGTGATGTTATCCCATCGCACGAAGCGCTTCCGAACTCCATTTTTATTTTCGATGACGTAGCATGTGACAAGCAAAATACAGTAAGAGAGTACTTTGCGATGGGCAGACACTCGAGCGTTGATTGTTTCTACCTTTGCCAAACATATGCCAAGGTTCCCAAGCATCTTATACGCGACAATGTGAATCTGCTTATTTTATTTAAACAAGATCGTACAAACTTGAAACATGTTTACAATGAACATGTAAATACGGACATGTCGTATGAAGATTTTCTGGTGTTATGTCAAAAATGTTGGCAACACAAATATGGCTTCATGGTGATTGACAAAGATAGCTCATTGTCCGGTGGTCGATATAGAAATGGATTTAACGAGTTTGCAATACCGTAATGTAGTCAGTCGGCATTGAGACATCAGCTGTGCAACGACCGACAAATAATTTCGTGTGGGCATGATGATGACAATTGATACTGATGAAAAGATTGCCAGGGAAATTGCGAAAACAAGCGACTCAATATGCAAAAAATATCAAGCTTTGAAGACTGGAAAAATGGAAGAAGATCTTGCATTGGAGAGACACTTCAAGCCAATCACCGAACCTCTCAAGCAGATTGTTGAGCAATCAGCTGCTGTTGAATCTCTTGGGCCAGAAATTGAATCGTTGAGTATGTCGGAAACAAAGGACTTAGAGAAGGATGTGAAACAAGGAACAAAGCGCACACGTTCGTTATTTCAAGATTCGCTGGTAACTTCTACACCGAATCAGTTGAAACGCAAGCGACGAAAGGAATCTCTGGATGATACGTCGATGGCTGCTGTACCCTTGCAACCAGCCACCATTGTTGAAGAAGACGTTTTTGAGACTACGCCCGAATCATTCGTGTCTACAGTTCAACGTCAATTACAAACGGCTGAAGGTCAAAATACATTGCGCGAACATTTCGGTCCACTCGGTCAACAATATATTTCATCTATTCTTTCACAATACAAAAATTCCAGCATGGATTACGTGTATGGCGTCAAATTTACCAATGAAGGAATGATGTTAGGCGATAAGCGTTTCGATGTGGATAATGATGATAATATATTCATCGATGGCATAAAATACTTGGGAACCCCTGGACTCTATGAGCTAATCTTCAAGAGAATTCCTGACGATGCAATATACACCGAGGAAGACAAAAACAAGTATAAAAGTATATTGTTAGCAACAAATGCACATCGACGTGGTAGCAATATACTCAATACTGTATTGGGAAACAAAGGCTTTAAGTATAAATATATAATTGGACCATTAACTTTCGACCGAAAAACTGGAAGAGGTATAGAAATACCGCTCGCCATGACGTTAAATAACAACAAAATCGATTACGTGCATTGGAATGATCCCAATGAGTTGGTCGATCGTTTGCGCTCGTTGGAAGCTTCACGACACGCGGGTAACAACGCTCACGACAATGAGATAATGTCGATTATTGAGGAACTTCGCGAAGCGGGTCTCATTATAAATTAACCTATGCATCGGTGATAATGATCATTCTTTCATCACTATTGATACCGAGATGTCGATCAATAAATTCGGATCATCGCTTGGAGCGCAGGATAATTCATACTATCAGTGGACTGGGCTAATAAGAAATTATACACGTGATAATGCTCTCTGTCTAACCTCTAGTGGCTTCAATGCAAAATCACGTAAAATACGAGGCGTAGCCCTACCTGAAGGGGATTACGATGCTGCTAATAAACGTTACGTGGAAATGAAGATCAAGCTGTTAACAGAACGCCTGGATAAGTTTGAGAAGAAATTCATCGCACTAGAGGATACGCTTCGAATAACTATGAACGATACGTCTAAAACGATTCAGTATGCAACTGACGCTGTAGCTGACACAACGCAGGAAGATTTGTAAACATCGTCTGGTCAAACACACGATATGCTCGGAGAAGAAAAAACTTCTGAAAAAAAGCAGCTCGTGGAGGAATTACATGCACCAGCAACAAGAAACTTTCTGCGAAGACGTGTCATCGTACGTGGGTATGATGATTTGTGGCAGGCTGACGTAGTCGAAATGCGGCCGTATTCGCGTTTCAACAAAGGCTACAATTACATCCTCACCATCATCGATGTGTTGAGCAAGTATGCATGGGCCGTACCCTTGAAAAGTAAAACTGGCAACGAAATGGGTACAACGATCGCGAAAATCACACACGATCATAGCAGATATCCGAAAAATCTTCAGACCGACAAAGGAAGAGAATTTTACAATGTAAACGTGCAAGGACTCATGGAGAAATACAACATCAATCATTATTCGACGTATTCTATTATGAAGGCCTCGGTCGTTGAACGATTCAATCGCACTCTCAAAAATAATATGTGGAAAATGTTTACACTCAATGGTAATTACAAGTGGATCGATGCGTTACCGCAACTCGTTATGAAGTACAATGCTCGAAAGCATCGTACGATTGGCATGAGGCCCATTGACGTTACTCCTGCGATCGCGGAGAAACTCTTAACGACCGTATACAGCAATGTAAAAATTGCGGCTCCTGCAAGATTCAAAGTCAATGATTTTGTGCGCGTGAGCAAATTCAAGACAATATTTGAAAAAGGTTTCACACCAAATTGGACCAACGAAGTGTTTAAAATCGCCAAGGTGCAACAAACTTATCCTGTAACGTACCTAGTCGAGGACTCAAGTGGAAATCCAATAGCCGGAGGATTCTACGAATACGAACTGCAACGTGATGCCAATCCAAACATATATCTCGTGGAGAAGATAATACGCAAAAAGGGCAATGATGTTTATGTTAAATGGTTGGGAATGGATAAATCTCAAAACTCGTGGATACCCAAAAATAACATATTGTAATAACTTTTATAAAGTATATGAAAAATTAAATAAAGTTTATTTACAATAGGCATACCATTTTATTTATGTATACATTCACCATTCCTTATAAAAATAAATTACTATATCCTGTAAACATGAACATACTCGCATTATATATAACATGAATATTTTCCAATATAGATCAAATTTACATTACTACATTCATTATAACTATCCATTTTTATTTTTATAACAATATATACAATGTAGCCTAACAAACACATTTACAATGCTATTTTATAATGACCCCAGGGTAGAGTGTCCGTACTTTTCGGCACGATATACCGCTTGTCATCGTGTGGACTTAGAGCAATTTTTGACTCTGAAATAGTGTAAACTTCGTGCAGCTTCGATCTTATGCAAGACTGCTGACGAGTCATCTCAATTTCTTCCCGTAAACAGCGAGTGTAGTCATTGAAATTTATTGTTCGCGCGACGACATTACTTTTCACACCTTTCACCTTTTTCGTGTATTTTTTACCATCGACTCGCAAAGCGTACATTTTTGCTCTCAATCCCACAAATTCCGTCATTACCATACCATTATTTTCATCTTTCATGAGACCGGGCACTTTCTTGTTGACTAACGGTAAACCGTACACGTTTTCCATCGGGTAATCGCTTGTATCAAATTTGTCAATGTTATGCTTCATATCGTCGTAAACGTCGTCAGACTTGATGTGGTATATGAGACTATCGGTGTCGGTATACATGACCTTGCAGTTTTGCTGATACAGCGGAATCATGAATTCGTGGTGAAACTCATATAAACATGTTTTCGAAATGTCGAGTATACACATACCCACATAAATCGGCTTGTTAAATTTTACCTCCAGATTTCGCAATTCGACGGCAATAAGATTTTCCGAAAAGATACTTCGACTGTGAAAATTTGGTTTAGCGATCATTGCCTCTGCCCCATACCGTCCCTCCCACTTTGTTACCAGTTTCACGTCTACACGGTTTCGCACGTTTTCCATCGTTTTACCAAATACTGCATTGTTCATTAATTTATACAAATTTTTCTCGAAATCATTTGTAGCACGTGTGCGAAACTGCGTGTTCAATTCGATGTATGAACGCAACCAGGGGGATTGAGTGAATTTCAAAATTCGGTGTATTTTCGATACTTCAAGTCCATGACGCATACCCTGTTGCAAATTACGATAGTGTATCACGTAACGCTTCTTATCGCATACGGTAGCGAGCAATTTCTCTTGGCGCTTGCCAGGTGGTTTGTCGCGTGTTGGACAAAACGGAAGGTCACTGTGCGAATCGTGCAAACGTTGCGGATATTCGAGATCGACTTCGAGAACGTAGCCTACAGGCGAATCTAGCGCTATGGATAATACGTCAAAATCCGATGTGGTGTCGATCCATTGAAATTCAGCATAAGGCAAAGGTTGACACATTGCCCACCCATACAAGTTGTTCACATCGAAGTACATCAGGTATGATGATGATTTCAATGGATCGTACGATTGCATGTACTTGTTATTAGCATGTGCATATCTGTTTGAACATTGGCTTAAACCTCCGCGTATACCTCGCTCGATGAATAAAATCATGTCGATGTCGGTCAATAATTCAAATGTAATGTGCGTATATTTCAACATGGCGTCCCAAGTATATCGGGGAAGAGTGTAATAATACGCCGGATCAAGCCCATAACTTTCAATACACGTATCACGGAAATTTTCGAAAATATCTGCTAATAACAAGACATCCGTCTTCAAATACAAATCGCTATATTCACCAAGCGTTTGAATGGAAAACCGCTCCCAGACATTCTCAGCATGAATGTACTCGCTCGCGCTGATCGTTTCCCCGGTCAAGAAACTGTAAAATGAGTCGCGCGGCGGCAAACACGTGTCTTCCAATCTGCTGACATGGTCAATGTATTCGTACGGGAAGACACCTTTTCGTGTTAATAATGTAAAATCATGCATCGGTAGGCCATGAAATTGTGAGCGTAAAATTTTCAGTTTGTCCGTCGTTAAAAATGATGCCAATTTCTCAAGACTTGTGGTTAGAAATTTATATGAATCAATGAAGCGTAATTTAATTTGGTTTTTTGTTTCTTCGGTAGTAGTTTGAACAGTTTTCGTGAACGAAATATATTTTTCTTTTGTTATTGGAAGCACGTAAGTTTTTCCTTCGAAGGCGGTGGCTACTTCTTTGATTATAAAATGCGCATCATAGCCAGACAAATTGTGAAAAACTACCGGGATGAAAAATGATTGTTTGAAATTTAGATTGCAATTCGAATCGGCGGGGCCTCTGTAACGCCCAGTTAAATGACAGTGATCGCGAACTCGTGTATCGGTTTGTGCAAAATCTTCTTCACATATGTGACACTTAATCGCGCTTTGAAATTTAAGCTCCTCGTCGGATGTTAACTGTACCATGGGGATATTTGAAGATAAAATATCTTTTACATGCAAAGCTGCATTTTTTAGTTCTTCGACGAACAATGCAATACAATCGCTACTACGGTGCGATTCATATCTGCATAACGATTGATCGTATGAACAATGTACGTAGTATGCGATACTAGAAACCTGGTGGTGTTGGTACATGTTTTGTTCATTCGTTTTCGCAAGAACGCACTCAAGATCGGCGTATATTACGAATGGAAGTCGCTCCTTATGATTGAAGTTTTTAAAAGTGAGCCACTTGTTCGCATCGTTCGGTAGACGGACGGCACAGTCGTTGATCTGGCCACAGTCCACAGTGTGCCCTTGCAATTTTTGCTCCGAATGAAAGTAGTGTAGACATCTGCGAAAACAAACAAAAGATCAGTTTTGAACTAATTATTTTCATACGTTTAATTATATCAAATCTGCGTACCTATCACAGATATATTTCTGTCCATCGTGTTTAGTCAACTGTGAGCTGACGAGCCTTGATAAATTCTTGATCCATGCGAAATGTCCAACGATGTTTTGCTGCGGATCTTCCACGTAGAGCAAATTGACATGCTTTTCCCTCTTTCGCTCACTCACGCGAATTGGAAGAGTGCTGTCGTTCTCAATGGTGTATACATTGATTGAAATGTCATTAAGATTTTCAATTTTTTTAATTTGATTCATAGTTACTGGAAACTCAATGTCTTGAACATTAAGCACTGTCGAGTAGTGTGGGTATGAAGATTCACGCGCACTATGACGTTGGGCTGGATAAAGAGCAGCGACTACGGACCATGCGAAACATGCTTGATCACTCGATTTCACATTAACAACTGCTCTTTTCAGCATTATCGACCGCGATAACATTATGTGGCATCCAGCACGCATTGGGTTATATTTATTTATATTCATAGTCAAGTTATATATTCGTGACAATGCCCACCCGCTGTCGCGTTCCTGAAACTCTTCGAGTGATGTCAAAATGGGCTCCATAACTCTTTGATCGTACCACTCGCGTAAATCAGACGTATTGAAAAGTTCATAGTTTTTAGTATTAATGCTTTTATTTGCACGCTTGTCACCCGCCACAAATTCACCATTAAAAATGGTATTAATTTTCACACTACCATGATTGTTGATAATGGTTTGAACGCGTGAAAGCACTACATCACTAGCGTCTTTGAGAAATTGTTGAGGTTCGAGGTGTTTGTGATTTATGACTACACCAGTCAAGATACGACCCTCGAATGCCGTTTCAATTTCTCGCCATATGAAGCCATGATTGTCATGTCCAGCACCCGTGTGTATGAAACGCTGACGCACCGAATTCTTGAAGCCTTCAAGTCGCGCAATTTGGGCTACCAACGATTGACGATTTCCAATCGATAATCGCGGTCGTTTAATTCGACTTTGTTCTTCTAACGACTCGATATACTCGTCACATCGTTGTTCCCACACAATGTACTCTTCGACCGAACTAATTTGAGCCCCTTGCTCGCAAAGATTTTTTTCAATATTATCCGTCATGTCTCTGCGCGAGGCACTCCGCGGTCTCGGAAATTCAAACATTGACTAAAAGTGTGTACCTCTCAATCACGATTTATATTCCATTTCTATAACAACTGCATCCTTGGTGCCGTGTGCATTTTTTCGCTATATATTTTTCTGCAGACTTTACGATTTTGCTGACATGAACTTCTTCGACGGGATTCACGAAGCGCTCGCAGAATCAATCGCATAATTTTATTCTTTCGTGAATATCTCAGGCATTTTGACCTTGAGATGACATGTGATGCTGAATCGACATTTTAACGGTGCTTTTTTTCTATGTACGCTGAAAGTGTGTACCTCTCAATCACGATTGATATTCCATTTTTATAACAGCTGCATCCTTGGTGCCGTGTGCATTTGTTCATTATATATTTTTCTACAGACTTTGAGATTTTTGCTGACATCAACTTTTTCGACGAGATCCGCGAAGCGCTTGCAATATCATTCGCATAATTTTATTCTTTTGCGAATGTCCCAGGCATTTTGGCCTTGAGATGCAATAGATGTTCGAAGACGTGCGCGGTGGTTTGTTTGGGATTTCACCCAACAAACCCAATCACTGTAATCGTTGAATGTCTAAAGTGTATATGTCTTTATACATGCAGATGAGTCGCTCTATCTCACATGCATGCGATGCGGTCGCTCCATCTCTCATTCTCGCGCTCTCTCTCTCATGCATACGTGTAATCCGATCGCTTCTCTCAGTGACACGGGTCAACCAACTTGGCTCTCTGGCGACAGTCGCTAAATAATAAAATCCATGAAGTAAACAATATAAGACAAAATAAATCAACAATAAATTTTAAATATATAAAGATCAATAATCGATGATCAATTAATCGATAATCGATATATACCCCCCTCCTCCGCTCCAACGATTTCCCCCTTCCCGCGTGACATCAGCCTCTCCGCCGAGTCCCCCTCCCCGCGTGACGTCATACCCCGCCCCGCGTAAACCCCCCGCCCCGCACCCCCTCAGAGGATCTGGGTTAGAACTGTCACAGCTTTACTACTAACACCCATTCCGGCGTATCCAATCTGTAGCATATAAAAAAGATTAAGCAGCGATCTGATGATCGAGATCGTGCTCACTACCTTAATTAAATCAGTGCTATGCTTCATCATATCGGTTCTACATACGATAAAGGGACCCGATTATGACCCAACAGACGCGTTGGACATGGGCGTTGCTCATACGGTTTTCCACCACGATCACAATATCATAAATATGAAACAACCCAGTCGATGCTAAGCATTTTTTTCTAAACTTCTACGCGTACGATTCTCGTGGATGGATATGGAATAGTTTATAGACGTCCTTGATATTAGCCTTGCACCTTTTTTAAAAATACCATTCACCAAGGTTGAAATTTCATTTATAACATCTTCATATCAAAATGCTTCAATATTGTATAGACTTTTCGCTCGTGAAGAGATTACAAATTTCAATGCAGGTCCTACTACCTCCTTAGAGAAAGGGAATAGAAATAGAGGGAGAAAGAGAGAGAGAGGGGCAGCAAAATAGAATATATATATATTTTTTTAAAGTGATAATTCATTTGATTGTGTCAAAATTTTATGAAAATCCGAGCTCTCTAACTATTTTTTTTTTACCTGAACGTTAGGACCTCATTTCGTCTACCTGAGCGTATAGCGCACGCGGCCGATCATAGTATAAACTTCAAACGCGTTTTTCTCGAAACAACGTTTTCAAAATCTAGCTAGATCGTATCTCTAAATCTAATAAACCGATTCTGTTGAAATTTGAACCACATATTGTAAACATGATTCGCAACAAGATGACCGTCGATGGTTTTAAAATTTTGATTTTTACTCTTTTTTGCGAAAAACTGCGAAAAAACGCGTTTTTAAATTACTGTTTTCGTTTTTCATCTGCTATTTTTTTATTTTTTGATAAAACTTAACATCCGCGGGTCATTTTGTAGCTGGTGTCATACTGAATCTAATAGACTTTGATTTGTTCGTTTCAGACAAGCCGTTGCCGAGTTGTGATGGAGCTACCTAGCCCATCTATTTTTGAGGCGTTACGTTAAACTATAGTTTTTGTACTTAAAAATGAATAAAAATGGATTAAATTTTTTTTAAATGTATTTCAAGGCTTTATTTATCAAGCCCAACAACTTTTATATTCATATCTTATATAAAATCCTCAAAAAAATCGCGTAAATAGCCTTTTTTCGTGGCTCCAAAGTGGACTGGCCCCTTAAGGCGTTACATCTACAGGGTGTCCCAAATGTCACGCAACATTTAACTTTCGCGGCTTATGCACATTGTTGGCTGACATTTGGGACGCCCTGTATGTGGCTCACCAAAAAAATAATACTTTTTTGGAAATTTCTTTTTAAAACATTAAAAGAGTAATCAAAATGAGGTTTGGAGGGTTCATCCCACATGTCTTAACGTATACCAAAAAAAAATTGATTATGAAAAATATACAGAATGTCGGCTCAGTCGTAGCTACACCAAGAGCATTATTTTAGGCGCTCTGCGGGAGGACCATTATAGATAAGCACCAAGAACAAAAAAAAATCGCGACTTACATTGATTTGGCTAGATCGATTTACATTGATTTTGCGAGAGCACTGCACACGATTATCTTAAAATATGGTTTTTTCGCAAAATGGCATCATTTAAAATCCTTTTTGTCGCCAAAAAGTCGTCCTTAATTTGCTTATAAAACCAATAATTGTCGATGAATAATAAAGCTCGTATTCTTCGTAAACCTGTACTTCGTTAGCAAATGTATCTAAGAAGCTACAGTTAAAATTTTAAGTTGATCGGATGAAAACTGCCCCGATTATACGGCCTCCCGATTTCACAAATGTGGATTCGAGAAAACGTATTTAGAATTTCACAACTGATTTAGGAGCTATCGTTCACATGACGGAATTGAAGCTCTCATTTGAATTCTGCGCATACCAACGGAGCTATTTTAGTAGTAGGTCTTCAGTTGTTAGGATATTGTATATTTTGTGTACAACGACTGGACTAAGCGTCTCCAAATTCCTACTTTCACCGCCTGAACTGTTTCGCGCGATTCGAAGGCGCTTCGGCCACGGCGTTCTAAAAAATTGGCTGCTTTTTCGCGTATAATTCCTTTCGTATATCATTTTTGTGATGTTTATCTATAATTTGAGCCAACAAAAAAAACGGCCATGAATTTTCCTTAAAGGGTCCCAAAACTCTTACGTTCATGGAACCACGACTAACAGCATCCAGCATACTAAATGTCAATGTTCATAACCCGCGAAATCTACCCTCCCTACTATTTTTTCTAACATATTGAGCTGAAAGGCTGTCCATAGTATGCAAAATTCAGTGTGCATGAGACTTACAAAATACTATTATCGATGAGTCTACCTGATTGATCTCTCATTTGAAACAAGACACCACATATAAAATGGATTTGTGCCAATGTCGGTTTGGTGGCAGGGACACTTGCCGCGATTTCGCTCAATGAGTGGAGAGCC
>CALYCA010000425.1:0-28938 GCA_944452715.1 Ophion slaviceki | reverse complement strand
ACATATATGTACGCGAGTGGAAGCGAGTGCGACAGCTCTACCTCGCATTGGCAATAATTCACGGATTTCGTTCCACAAAACGGTGAAAACCCCTGACCGGCTTTCTTGCCGTCGACTCCTTGCCAGAGCTTTAATTTATCGTGTCAATGCGCGCACGCGCGTCCGCAACGCGATCACCATCTCCGGAGCAATTTATCGTCGCAAAAAGGACTACTTATTACGGTGAAAACGGGGGCCTTATCTGTCCCGATAAGCTTATATCTCCAACGAGGCCCATATACCTCAAAGGTTTATTTCAGAATCGAGGGAGTGCGACGATTAATTTAATTTCAAAACCTAGTTCTACCTAAATTGTCTCGTGGCAACTGGGAAAACGCAATCTTCTCATGGTATTAACCTTTGCATCGTTGAAACGCAGCGAAAAGAAACCAGTTTAGATTACTTAGAAAATTTATTTTTTTCCATTCCATAAATTGCTAACAAAAGTAATTGCTGATTAACCGGTAAGCAGTATAAATAATTCATTACGGCCTTGATTTTTTTGTTTTCGGTAATTTTTTTTTCACCGCGTCTTTCTTGAAACAACTTTTTTCAATTTGTGTCCACTCTATCTCAAAAAGTTTCTACCCTATCATTTTATAAAGTGACAATTTCTCCATATAATTACGTTCTATATGAAGCTAATTTTGGGGTAATATTGTTTAAACATTATTTAAACGTTATTTGAACACCTCTAAAAAAGGCAATTTTTGGTCAGAGTCAGGTTCATATAGAACGGAAACATGTTCTTAAAGTAATCGTCAAAGAATATTGATTTCCGATGACAACTGTGGCCTCGAGAGTCTACACAAACAGTAAAGTCTGATGACGACCTTCGATGGGCGCTGATTATATGGTCCATATTTGCAGAGAAAATGCTTCGAAAAAATGAAAATATTTGTTTGGAAATATGTATAAAACTTTCCCAAAGTTTGAATAAATTCTATTAATTCATTCCGGGAATTATATGGTCTAGTGACTTTTCCTAAATATGGCGCTAAAATTTATTTTTTGCAATTTTTAACTATAAAACAATATAAATAATGATGTTATGTCGGGGGGAACCCATCTTTTTAAACAACAAATTGTTTTTTAAGTAAAAAATGAATTTTTTAAATTTCAAATTTCGTACGATATTTCAAGTGAAATTCCTAATGAGTGTTCGAGCCGTTACTTCTACTTTTTTATTTACACCGCTGTCATATATTGTGTGTTATGTGTAACGTCCTCAGTCTTCTTCCCACGACGAAAACATGAACGGTAATAGTGCGAATATTCGAACGAGTCTTATGTGTCTTATGTTCTTATTTTCTTATGCTTATATTCAATTTTATGCAACGTGCTTCGATTTGTGATTCCAAATGGAACGTCTTAGGTAATTTTGGAGTTCTTAGGTTTTTTGTTCAATTTCATGGAACGAATATCTTGTTCACAGTGCATTTTTATTCCGCACAGTTCTATCAACTCGAAGATATGGATGCGAATGAGAATATCAACGAAAATTAAGTATGTGCCGAGTGCACTTTGAGGGGCTATACCAGTGTGAACGCTGAAAATTTGGGTGATTTTCGGGAATTTTTTGGAAGAAAAGTACTCAATTAAATGTTTCGGAAAATTAAGAATACATTTGGCTATATTTGACCTATATTACATAATTTTTTCATAGAGAAATATTGAGATCCAAGCGACTTGTGCGCTGCCTTCGGAGGCGCAAAAAAAGTTTCCTCTGCTGACATGATTCCGGCTGATTGAGTAGCTGAAACCGAAAAAGGAAAAAATGTCGTTAAACTGGAAGGTATTTCCTGTACAATGACGTAGGATTTTCGAAAAATATCAAAATCTATCAAAATGGCGTAGTTATGAAAAAGTATATTTTCTTGCCTATAAAATGGTCGTTTTTTAAGGCGTTACCCCCACTTGTAGCGCAAAAAAGGCCTTTTTCATTAATTAAAAAAAAACTACAAATTTTTTTTAATCGATCAATATACCATCTTAAAGAACACATCTTGAAGAAGTTTCAGTAATTTTTTTATTGAAAAATATTACATTGTTTAGTAGCAAATGGCCGTCAATTAAATAATGTTTTTATATACACGGTTTGCGGTTGACCAACATTTGCGGCGAAGTGGATCATCTGAAAAAAAAATGCGGATGGATTTAGTCAAATATAAGTATAAACTAGTCTTTAATCGAAGGATTTAAAAAAATATTCATTTTTCACAAAATGGCGGACAGTCAAAGTTAATGGTTCGATTTTAACGAAAAAAAACGGCCGTTTTTTGCTATAAAACGGCCATTAAAAAAAAAATCGAACGCTTAAAGACTACATTTTTATGTATTAAATAAGCCTGCAAAATTTGAAGAAGATCAGTTCATTAGTGTTCGAGTAATCTTGGTCACCGACTTCAGAAATGCCATTTTGAGAAAAACGCGTTTAAAGTTTCAATTTCAGTTTACATGAAGAAAATATTTTTTTTTTGTAAACTTACATAGAGTCATCTATTCCGGGCATAAAAAAAACTGCACTTCAAATTGCACTTCAAAAAAATGCAATAAAAAAAATCGATTTTTTCAAAATCGCAACCCCTTAAATGACAAATCGTTCATTTTCATCCAATCAAAAATGTCCTACGTAATTGTAGAGTAAAAATATTCAAGAGTACTCAGTTCAAATTTCAAATCAATGGGATGATTGCTCTTTGAGTTATAATGTCAGCAAATCTGAAAAATCTCATTTCACATTCTTGAAAGTATAAATCTTGAAATTATAAAAATCTCATCTCATACTCTTGAAAGTATAAACTGTCGAAAAAGGCAAAAAACATGCATTTTTTAAAAGTGTCACACTGGTATAGCCCCTTAATATAGCGATCTCAAAAAAACAAAAAAAAGAAGGACGTCAAATTATAACTAAAAAATGCTCATTCCGACACTCGTTGAAAAAGGGAACTTGATTCGACAATTGTCATATGACATTCACAGACGCATGTGTTTTGCCCTAAAATTCGCAAATTTTTACAAGTTTTTTCAAATGTATTTTTTTTCGTAAAAAAATCTGGAACCTGAAAAACCGTCTCCCCCCAACATAACATCATTATTTACACCACAAAAAAAGCGATAAATCGAGAAAAAAAAACAATCGAAGGCCATTTTCAGGGAAAGTCACTAAACTACATAATCACCATTTTTTTCAATTCGATTACTATCCAAACTCTTCTATCGCAGTTTTAGTCTACGGATCCCTAACGAGGATCTTCAAAAATACTTCCGAGATATTCGTGGCCTAAATGTGTCAAAAGAAATTGGCCAATACGAGAAAATAAAAATTTCCTTGCATTCGAACGATGCAAACTTCAATACCATATCTTTTCTTGCAATTGTAATTCTTCAGACGTGCAATTGTAATATCGTTACGTGATCGCGTCAAACGTGCCCAGCCGTTGACTTTTTTACTTTCCCGCCTGTGGGGGGAGACGTTGCGGCGTCTCTCGATGTTCGCACCGTCGAATGGCATGATCGAGCGATCCAAAGAGATCCAAAGAAATAGTACGCAGTCGATAGATGAGTCGAGGCTAGAAAAGAAGAAAAAGAAGGAAAGAGGATTAAAAAAAAACAAAGAGTAACTGTTATATGGCGAATGAGGCGCGAAGACGAGGCTCGTCGACCTCGACGGGTGTATCCGCAGTGAGAGAAAGGTGCATCCGACAGGAGGAAATACCACGGTCATACGCCGAGATCTCGAGCCTCTCTTTTGACCTGTATTTTACTCGATGTGAAATCCCCGCCGTCTGCCGTCGTCGCAGGTGGAAAAGGCACAAGCAAGGAGGAGGGAGAAATTAAAAGAAAAAAAAGAGAGAGAGAGAGAGACAAGGATTTATTCCACGACGGAATCGCCTTTGGCACTTTTCCTCGATTTCCCGCGGCAAAATGCACACGTGCAAATATATATAACTCTTTCTTGATTACCCCGGTGTGGGTATCTGTTGTGCGTCTACCATTTCTCACCTCCAGGGCATCTCTATCTTTCTCTCTACCTTTCACGTGTGCTGAGCTCATCTCCCTGTGGAAAAAAGGCTGCTGCTTGCTTGCGTGAACGAATAAGCACACAGACGAGGTTACTGGTGTGAGGCTGTTGGAAAAGCTGTTTCTCCACGATTAATCCACGATTGTGAATAATTAGAAGAGTAGGGGTTTCAGCGTGAAAAAAACACTTTTTTGCGAATTTTTTTCATCTATATAGATAGAGTAAATTCATTGAAACCTTTTGTACATTGTTAAGGCGTTACCCCCACTTGTAGCGCAAAAAAAGGCCTTTTTCATTAATTTTTTTAAAGAAAACTACAAAACTTTTTTATCGATCAATATACCATCTTAAAGAACACATCTTGAAGAACGTTCAGTAATTTTTTTATTAAAAAATATTACATTGTTTAGTGGCAAATGGCCGTCAATGAAATAATGTTTTTATATACACGGTTTGCGGTGACCAACATTGCGGCGAAGTGGATCATCTGAAAAAAAAATGCGGATGGATTTAGTCAAATATAAGTATAAACTAGTCTTTAATCGAAGGATTTTAAAAAATATTCATTTTTCACAAAATGGCAGACAGTCAAAGTTAATGGTTCGATTTTAACGAAAAAAAAACGGCCGTTTTTTAGCTATAAAACGGCCATTTTTTTCGAAAAAAAAAAATCGAACGATTAAAGACTACATTTTTATGTATTAAATAAGCCTGCAAAATTTCAAGAAGATCGGTTCATTAGTGTTCGAGTAATCTTCGTCACCGACTTCAGAAATGCCATTTTGAGAAAAACGCGTTTAAAGTTTCAATTTCAGTTTACACGGAGAAAATATTTTTTTTTGTAAACTTACATAGAGTCATCTATTCCGGGCCCATACAGACGTATGGGCCCGGATACTTATACTTCAAAAAAATGCAATAAAAAAAAATCGATTTTTTCAAAATCGCAAGTGGGGGTAACCCCTTAAGTGTCATTTCAAGAACATTCCGTGAAATTTATACGCGAAAATATCCACAAACAAGCCGGTGACAATGCTTTTCCAAGAACGCCTTTGGAAAAACACGATTTGCGGTGTTCACTGTATCTCAGCTAGAAATTATCTGGAATCAAGTACCATTAAAATTTAGTCAAAGTATCATCAAATTCTCCCCCCAACGGTCTTTGATAATTTTTTTTTTTTCATTTCTAAATTTTTGGTGGTCATGTAAAGTGAAAAATGCTATTTTTCACGAAAAAGTCCGCCATTTTGGGGGTGGAAAACCCTCTCAATTTAAAAAAGATCTCAATCTAACCGTTGCGGGGAGGTATTTTATATGTAGAAAGTGTGTACCGAGTTTGAAATAAATCGGTCATGTAGTTTTCGAATGGCAGCGAACGGGGACTTTGAAAAAGTGGTTTCGAGAAAAACGCGGCACCGGCTTGTTTGTGGATATTTTCGCGTATAAATTTCACGGAATGTTCTTGACATGACACTCAACAATGTACAAAAGGTTTCAATAAATTTACTCTTTCCATATAGATGAAAAAATCACAAAAAATCTTTTTTTTTCACGCTGAAACCCCTACCCTCCTCTTAAGGAGATCCAACCCTGCGTACTTGTGAAATTGCAGGTTTTATTTTTACATTTCTTCAACGCTTTGTTCAAGGCGCTCGATATCAGCGCTGGAAATAGCCACGGTATTTACTTTATATTAGCTACGAATGCGCAATCACTTATTAACCCACCATTATTTGCTGACTTGTGTGTATGTGCGTGAGTGTTTGTCGTGATATGTCGATGCGCGTTGTACCATGTGTAGAAGTATGAAACCGGGATTTCCCCATAGATGGTGCTAGCCATCAGTTTAGGGACCGTAAGACCGCTTCTGCAGCGCCATCATCTCCCTCTAACAGCTGACGAAGATTTTCAACACGCAACAACCCAAGTTCCCAACACCGGTATATTTTCCTATAACCTTAAACATGTCGAGTTTTGTGCCCACGAACTACGATTTGCGGACAGCATTAGTTTTCTGTTATCATTTGAAGAAAACTGCTGCAGAATCGCATCGAATGCTTGTCGAAGCTTACGGTGAACATGCTCTTGGCAAAACACAGTGTCTCGAGTGGTTCAAAAAAATTCAAAAGTGGTGATTTTGACGTGAGAAACGATGAGCGTGGGAAACCACCGAAAAAGTTCGCAGACAACGAATTGCAAGCCTTATTGGATGAAGATGATACTTAAAGTCAACAAGAACTCGCGGATCAATTGAATGTGACGCAGAAAGCCGTCTCCATTCTTTTTTATCATTTTCAAACAACAGACGTGTAATTTTTACAAAAAATGACGGTCTCATACTTCTACACCTAGCAAGTGTAAGTTTCACCTCATTTTATCGACACCCACCCGTGTGGAAATTCGAGTTGGGAAAAAGTCCTGCCCGTGATCTGCCTTCCCTAAATAATATCAGGCCATGGTCAGGCCGCCTTCCATGGATCAGGTTCGCCATGTAACGGGTCTTAAGCCAGGCCCCGATCTGCCGTTCCCTTTTTCGCGAACCGATTGATCAACTGATTAGGAACTGGACAAGACGACGATCAAGTCCCGTGCAGAAATGTTACCGGGTATTGCCTAATTTGTGTTCGGCCCTGACCAGGCTTGCCTTGTCTGATTTACCTGACCGGACCCTCCCATGGAACAAACCGGGAAGATCGCAAAATCGGATTTTACGGCTTACCCTCTATGTTTGGAAATTGGAAACTTCTGGCCGGAATACATTGCGAGCAAGTACATCTTCGCGTAATGTCCACCCAGCCAGACCATTGACATGTTCTGAAAAGTGGAGCCTGTCTTTAAGAACTAAAGAAAGGCTACTTTGCTTTTCACCTCATCAAAGATATTTATAATTGATTGGGATGAAACTAATACATCTGTTGTAATTCTATTCATCATTAAAGACATTCATTTCATCAATGATAATCGACGAGGATAACAATGCTTATCATAAATACCGGGATTACGATAACTAATTATTTGAGCATAAAGAATATCTTAATTGTTTTGTGAGGCAAAAAAGTGAAGCAGGTCATTCGTGGCTTTTAAACGACTTGTCGGCATGTTGGGAAATATCAATGTTCTGGCCGGGAAGACATCACCTGAATGTATTTCACCAACAATCCGCCAGGTGGCTACAAGCGAAGAGTTTCGCGTAAGCAAGGTACCATCGTACGAGGATAAAAGTTCGTCCTGTGAGTTGCACCACGTACAGAAGTGATATGGTTACAGCGTGCACTTACGCTTATGATTTTGCGATACTTGTGACATGACCCTTTGCACTCTAGGCCTTTGTCGCTCGGATAGTGATCTGTGTAAGTTTTTTCTGTCTCTTTGCCTATCAGGAAATGCGAGCAAGCGAATGTATACTCCCATATACTACCTTAGCAAGTAGTTAACCAACAAACAATATGTTGTCGAAATACTAAATTGAATACACTTCCGATTTTACCTCCTCAAGGATTCCAAAAACGCTGAAACGTCATTTTTAATTACCTCCTTTGTTCCTGGTTATTTCGCGATCTATTCCCTACAAGTTTCCTGGTCATTTACCGCTTGTTCTCCGACCCGTGCCTGATCAGTTCTCCAGAAAGGGAACGGCGAATCGGCCTTAGACCCATGACATTGCGACCCTATTCCAGGGGGGGGGAGGCCCGACCAGAGTCTGATATTATCTACGGCAGGCAGATCAGGGGCAGTACTTTTTCCCGACTCAAATTTCTACACGGAGTACTGGAAAGACTTTTGGCAATCTACCCGAGTAAAATAGATAGTATTAGGTGGTATACTGATACTGACTCGCCTTTCCGGCAACTGATTGGGAACTGATTAGGAACTAGACAAGACAACGATGAAGTACTGGAAAGGCTTTTGCCGATCTACCCGAGTAAAATAGACAGTATTAGGGGGTATACGGATACTTATTATCCCATTGCACTCTTTTGACTTCCACTCCCCATTTTGTTGGGTCCCCATTTAGTACTCCTTTCGCCTCCTCTTTAAGGCGTTACCCCCACTTGTAGCGCAAAAAAGGCCTTTTTCATGAATTTTTTTAAAGAAAACTACAGAACTTTTTTAATCGATCAATATACCATCTTAAAGAACACATCTTGAAGAACTTTCAGTAATTTTTTTATTGAAAAATATTACATTGTTTAGTGGCAAATGGCCGTCAATGAAATCATGTTTTTATATACACGGTTTGCAGTGACCAACATTGCGGCGAAGTGGATCATCTGAAAAAAAATGCGGATGGATTTAGTCAAATATAAGTATAAACTAGTCTTTAATCGAAGGATTTTAAAAAATATTCATTTTTCACAAAATGGCGGACAGTCAAAGTTAATGGTTCGATTTTAACGAAAAAAAACGGCCGTTTTTTGGCTATAAAATGGCCATTTTTTTCGAAAAAAAAATCGAACGATTAAAGACTACATTTTTATGTATTAAATAAGCCTGCAAAATGTCAAGAAGATCGGTTCATTAGTGTTCGAGTAATCTTGGTCACCGACTTCAGAAATGCCATTTTGAGAAAAACGCGTTTAAAGTTTCAATTTTAGTTTACACGAAGAAAATATTTTTTTTTGTAAACTTACATAGAGTCATCTATTCCGGGCATCAAAAAAAAACTGCACTTCAAATTACACTTCAAAAAAATGCAATAAAAAAAAATCGATTTTTTCAAAATCGCACGTGGGGGTAACCCCTTAAAGGATTTCTTCGGCCACCTTTCTTCCCCCATTATCTCTAGTAAATAATTAGCCGTTCGCGGACTGGAAAACTCAAAAAACAGAATTTTAGGGAGACATTGGAGTACCTATTGATACGTAAAAAGGTAGGGAGTTAGTATCAGAGAAAGCAACGAAGAAAGCAGAGGAGTGGATGGAAGTAGTGGATGATTTGGCAGTAAAGGGGGAAATCATAAATATGCTGGGAGGGAAAATACAAATAGGGATATGCGAGTACTTTAGGGAAATTGAGGAAGTGTGCATAAAGATGAGTGAGGAGCATGGGGGAGGAGAGTTCGACGGAGTGGACGAAAAAATGAAGAAAGGGACAATGTGAAGATAATGCGGAGTGTAGGAATGTAGGAATGTAGGATAATAAGTAAAAAGTATGTATGTGGAATATTAATGTTTTGTAAAAAGCTTTGCAAAAAAGTTGTGCAAATAAAACTCGATACTATTAATTTGCCGCTCCCTAAATCGAATTATTACATTATATTAAAGGTTGCATGGTTGGAATGCAACGAATGTTTCGTAGCGAAATTTTGTTGGCACATTCGCCCTCCAAAATCACTCAAACGTTTTTCAGGATCCTTAGGGGAGATCTTCAGCCTAAATATATAAAAAAATGATTCTGAGTGATAACGGAAATGTGGAAATAAAGACGTAAAGAATAATTTTCGTTGCATTCCAACGATGCCAACGTCAACATCCTATTATTATATTATTTCTCAAATTATAATTACCCAATTTCAACGTAGAGCTTACAATTTTTAATTATCATATAATTGCTCAAAGTATATTAATCATATAATAAATAAAACGATTATATAATTTCTCAAATTATAATTGCCCAATTTCAAAGCTTAAAATTTAAGCTACCCCTGAAAGAATCTCGAGGAAAAAAACTACAACTCTATATTGTCTGTCACTTTCTTTTTTCTCGTGAAACGACTTTTTTGAAGCAGTCCCCAAACACCGTTAAAATAAATCCATAAGTTCGACCGCACTTGCGCCGTTCTTGCCAGAACAATGTAATCTAGAAAGAAAGAAAAAACGAGGATTAATTAACGGAGAGTGATAGTCGTGCGATTCAATGCGGAATACCACATACATAACACTGCATGAATTTTACTGTCATTATATACGTCGGTTGAGCATTCGCTGAATGCGCTGGCTCCTTTTTTCTCCTCGTCTTCACGGCTCGCTCTTGGGGTATACCGTTCTCTCACCTTGCGACGACGTTTGGATCCTATGCCCCTTCTCCTTTCGCTGTTGCCCGAGGCGTTCGTATACAGACTCGTGCATCGGGGACCACCTCATTGTTCGAGGTCTCTCTCTCTCTCTCTCTCTCTCTCTCTCTCTCTCTCTCTCTCTCTCTCTCTCTCTCTCTCTCTCTCTCTCTCTTCACTCGATTACTTCTCTCGTAGCTACATCTACTAGAGTCGAAATGACGTATTTCGACGTTTCTGAAAGTCATTTTCTGGGTACATTACTTAGAGGTCGAAAAAATGGCAAAATTCCGATTTTTTTCTGGGAAACTGTTGGTGAAAAAAAAAACGCATTTTTTTAACACAAATTTACACATATATTGAGAGCCTTTAAAAAAATAACCAAAAAATACGGAAAAACAATTTTAAAAAAGTGGAGGCCGGCAGATGAAGTTTGTTTCGCCACGTTCGGCGGTGGACACTTTCCAGCTTGAACGGTCGATCCGAAATCTAAAAACCAAACGGATTATTCAACTCAACAATAAATAAGAGTCGTTGACGATCGTCGATTTGAAAAATCTTTTTTTTTAAACAACGCGGCGACGAACTGAAACTCGAGCATACAAAATCTATGAAAAAAGTCGTCATTTTAACGTAACTATTAAAAAATTAAGATCGATTTGAAAAAAGTGTGATCGTCAACGACCTTTGAATGTTTCTCGTCGTGTCTCCTGTAAATTTGAAAACAATCCATCGAGTGGTTCTCGAAATATCACGTCCACCGACTTTGAAAACCGTGTTTCGGGGAAAACGCGTTCAAAGTTTAAAGTATCGTGCTGCTACCGCCGGCCCGGCCGACTGTTAGTAGCTCATTCGATTTTAGGAATATTTCAATAGCCGGGTCCAGATCGACCGAGCACGCCTCGCGAGGCAGCCTCGGACTTCGGCTCGCGAGCCGTGTCCTCCGAGGCAGAATCAAGGGGTTATGAGGTGGGCCTCGCAAGCCAAGGTGAGCCAGTTTGAGCAGTCAGTTTACTTCGGCTCGCGAGTGTTGTCACGGCCGTCCATGCCGAGCGCGCAGCTCAGACTGAGGCACCTTTGAGCACGGAAACCGTACCGACACCGCATGGAGGTCGAGGCATGCTCGGCCGAGGCAACGTGCGCCTGAGGCAACCTGAGCCACGTCCACATCGGCCGAGGCATTGCCTCGCGAGGTTGCCTCGCGAGGCATGCTCGGCCGAGGCAACGTGCGCCTGAGGCAACCTGAGCCACGTCCACATCGGCCGAGGCATTGCCTCGCGCGGCTGCCTCATGAGGCTGCCTCGCGAGGCATGCTCGGCCGAGGCAACGTGCGCCTGAGGCAACCTGAGCCACGTCCACATCGGCCGAGGCATTGCCTCGCGAGGCTGCCTCGCGCGGCTGCCTCGCGAGGCATGCTCGGTCGGTCTGAACCCGGCTAATGAATTTTTCAGTGAATATAGCTAAAAGGTGATACTAGCGAATACAAATATTTTTGGAAAATGCCCGTTAACTCCGTCGTCCCTTGCGCCCTTACAGTAAGGCTCGTTGTGTTACGAATAACGCGGAGATTCGTGCCTGACCACTCGATGGCGCTGCGATCGCGCTCCGGAATTTTGCTTGTCGCCTTCATCACGATTAATTATCCTTAGGTCTCCGTTCGCTAGGTCAGGTTCGCATGACACCAACGAGTACACATATATAACTGTATGTGTGTGCGCGTTATTAAAACCGGGACTTGGGATGATTGCGCAACTGAGATTGCAACGCGAGCGAAAACGAACCGCCCGACCTCTATAGCGTTTCAGGAACACGAATGAGCGGCCAACGAGAAACAACAGCAGCGAAAAATATTGTATATTGTCCCCCTCCTCACCCCCAATTAGTTTGTCATTATTGACAAGGCGATACGCAGATAGCATGATTTTTTTAACTACGTTGAAGTATGAGACCAAATCTATCGGCTGAGTTTGCGAGATAATTATTATGGTAGAGATGCTGAATAAAAATTCTTCAAAATCGCTTTTATTTGTTTATTTCATCTTCGTGAAATCTTTCCTGAAGCTCTACGTTGTAGGTCTCTAATGAAGAGCTTGAAAGCACTTGTGGAATTTTGGGGCAGAATGTGCAAAAAACTCAGGCTTTAAAAAGAATGTTAAGCCCGAATTTGTTCGGTGGATTTGGGCTGTGAAAATCAATCAAACGTTTTTATAAATTCTTATTAGAGATTTGAGATCTCAATTCCAAAAAGAACAATTTCGATAATGGAAAAAAGGGAAGATAAATTGAAGAAAAAAAAAACGTTGCATTCCAACGATGCAACTTTAATGCCACACTTTTAGTCTAAATGTAATCATTTGAAGTTTAAATGCGATTTCGACAAATCACTATTTTTGCCGAGGTGCAAGTAAGTAATAGAATCGAGAATATTTGGTTAAAAAAGAGAAAATTGATTACCACAAATGGAAGCTAGAATCTTTAGTAAAAATGCACAGTAGTTCATTTCCCGAATATCCTTTTTATAAATCACATTTTTCCAAATCTCGAAACTTTTTCACGGAATGTCGTGAAAGCGAGTTTGTTTGGTTTTTTTTCTTGGCACTGTGAAAATCAATCAAACGTTTTTACATATTCTTGTTAGAGATTTAAGACCTAAATTTGCAAAAAGAAGATTTTCTATAATGATGAACATAAAGAGATGAAAAATTGAAGAAAAAAATCGTAGCATTCCAACGATGCAAACTTCAACGTCATAACCTCAGTCCAAATCTAAGAATTTAAGGTCTAAATGCGACCTTGACATTTCACTATTTTTGCCAGACTACAAGCAACCAATAAAATTAAAAATATCTGATTCAGTAATAAAAAAAAGGAAATTAAAAATCGATTATCGTAAACCGAGGCTAGAGTAAAAATCCAGGGTAATCCATTTCCCAAATGTCCTTTTCATAAATCTTTTTTTTTCCAAATCTCGAAACTGCACGAGAAGTCCTGAAAGCGAGTTTTTTTTCAAGTTGTCCGTGTCTACGCCCTTCTGCTTCCTAGAAGTTGTCGTACAAATAAAAGTGCGTGTGTACACGCGTATTGTTTGTATGATCGGGAACCGGGCATTCCATTGTGTCCACGGGAACGTGACGACTCGACTGTAATCACGATCATTGTGTCGTTCGATACTTAACCACACGAGTCCCATTGATGGCCGAGCGTATCATTTATTCGAGTTACTTTCTTGTCGTTTATTTGACATTCTCGCGTTCAATGGCTTGTTCAGACCGGAAGAAATTGAACGTTTTGTTTTGTTCCTCTATCCTCCATTACGCTATTTACACGACTCGACAGGCATCCAATGTTCACGGTTGAACAAGTTCGTCAGCTTTATTATCACAGTGGTCAAATGGACGAGCTCTTGCGGTGCAATTTTAGCTGCAATTGTGAAACTTTTCAAGAGAACAAGGCATTCTCCAGTCAACTGAAACGAAGCCCTGACATTCCAGCGAAGTAATTGGACGATTAATTAATTACCACAAGTAAAGAAATTGAAACTAACTTTAAAAAGTCAAGTAATTAACGAATAATTAACAAAATTGAGTTACTAATAATTAATTAATACATAATAATCCTGACATTCCAGCAAAGTAATTAGACAATGAATCAATTAACGATTGTCAGTCACACCTCCATATGGTGACGTAATAGTCATCGGGGGTGTAATCAACCCCACTCATTTTCGAGAGTGATAAATAATTGAAAAATTGAAAGAAAAAAATACAATGCATTTTCAACCCTTGTGTGTAAGACCATTCCGATTATTTTAAGTCGTGTAATTTTTGGGGTAGAAAAAAATTTCGAAAATCTAAAAATTTCTGGAAGGTATCGCAGGTCGAAAAAACGACTGGGGTTGATTCAACCCCCGATGACTGTTAAGGGTTAAAATGAGTAAAGTAATTGAGGAAGGTCACCACTGTGACGGGCCAAAAAAAGGTTGTTTTTTTCCGATTTTTTTTAGTCCACTAGATAATTTATTCAGGATTTGGAGAAAAGGTATGTTGTTAAGCATACATTGAAGTTACTTCGTGTAATTTTTTATTAAAAATATGTTTCAATTGACAACATTATCGAGATATAATAAAGCCTCTGTATAAAGAATGTGGTCCAACGGCCAGGTCGATAACTTGATAATGGTTGGCTTGAAAAGTGAAAATAAAAAAGTTTTATAATCTACATGAATATAATTCTCGTTGTAAGTAGCTGTTTTTCGACAGGAACAATTTTCATAAAATGGTGTAAAAAAATGGAATTTTGGCGAAATTTTTACTTATATATAAGGACTCAAAAAATACTAAATAAAAAAAAACGGCTACGTACAATAGCTACTGAAATTATGGAAATTTTGGTTTTCTCAAAATCGAAAATCGGACAATTATAGCTAGAATTTAAATTCCGGCCAGGTCGAGAAAAGTCCTTTTGAGAAAAACGCGATTGAAAGTTTTAGTGTACGTAAATCGTTGGGCTACCTGCTCTCACTAAATCGTCTGTATCTTGGTCAATTTTCAATATTTTAACTTGAACATATTTTTTTCACGTATTTTCGAATATGCATACTTCGAGAAAATGAAAAAAAAAAATCGATTTTTTAACCCGTCACAGTGGCGTCCCGCTTCACCAAAAAAAATGGACGCCAAGATCACCAGAAAATTATTTACGACGTTAATTTTCGAAAATTTCTCAAATCCATTCCATGGTACCCATATGCAGATCCGGAAATGCACTTTAAATAAAGATTATTGCAAATATGACATTTTTATGTGAGAAAAATTTAATGTCAAATTTAAACCTCGCCTTGTCCGTCGAAGACTATTCGTCGGGATGTTTTCTGAAGAGATCTGAAGCTTGGAGATTCTCAATGCTGCGTTGGTATTGCAAAAGCACATTAATCGAAAAAAAATTCATCTGCGAAGAGTCAATCTTGATCGAGTGGACGAAAAAAGGGACGACTGCGAGAAAATATGCGATCCCGAGTCAAATGATCGAGTTTGTAAAAATACAACGTTACTCTCTTGTCACGCTCCCCCTTTGCCCTCTTCCCCGGACCTGTTTCCGCGGCCGCACAGCATTGACAAGAAAGAACGTACAAGCGTACGCTCGCGGTAAAAGGCCACCCTTTTTTTATTCGGCCGTCTTTTTATCGGTCTTCTTATTGCCTCCCCCTTGTCGATCCCGGACCGAATGCACCGTTGTACAAGCTGCGAGAAAAGATTCGCGAAGAATCGAGCGTAGAGACCGCAAAGCCGACCGAAGATAACGGACGATCAACTAATCGCAAAAAAAATCGGCTGTCGGAGAGGTTCGAAAAAAGCATCATTGTCGTAACGTTGTTTCTGATCTAATTCAACGTCGCGTTAATGATAATGACAATGGCACTGGTGGTAAGAATTGTGATAATAATACCAATAATAATAGTAATTATTAAAACGATCATATTATATACTATTGTCATCATTATAAATAATAGTATTATTATAAATAGATATTACAAATCATAGTATTATTTTAATAGTTAATAATAATAATTGTAATAATTGTCATAATACTGATAATGATTATAGGGTTAAGATAGTAGATGAGATTCCTGGCCATTCATTCCCCGTTAAAAATAGTCCGCAAAAATTTATCACAATAAATTCCCCGTAAATGTCCCGCGGAAAAAATCTCCGTGAAAATATTTCCCAGGCTGAAAGAAACGTTAAATTTTTCATAACATTACGATTTAATTAACAGACTTCAGGCAATTGATGTTTTCTCAATAATACAATAAATAAATAGACTTCAGATAATAATAACGTTTAAATTGAAAATATGTCGAGGAACATAATGACCTAACAATAATGGAAATATGTTTCATACATTTTGCACAATCGTTGCCTCAATTTCTATTAACGGGTTACCCCCACTTGTAGCGCAAAAAAGGCCTTTTTCATGAATTTTTTTAAAGAAAACTACAAAACTTTTTTAATCGATCAATATACCATCTTAAAGAACACATCTTGAAGAACTTTCAGTAATTTTTTTATTGAAAAATATTACATTGTTTAGTGGCAAATGGCCGTCAATGAAATAATGTTTTTATATACACGGTTTGCGGTGACCAACATTGCGGCGAAGTGGATCATCCGAAAAAAAAATGCGGATGGATTTAGTCAAATATAAGTATAAACTAGTCTTTAATCGAAGGATTTAAAAAAATATTCATTTTTCACAAAATGGCGGACAGTCAAGGTTAATGGTTCGATTTTAACGAAAAAAACGGCCGTTTTTTCGCTATAAAACGGCCATTTTTGTTTTCGAAAAAAAAATCGAACGATTAAAGACTACATTTTTATGTATTAAATAAGCCTGCAAAATTTCAAGAAGATCGGTTCGTTAGTGTTCGAGTAATCTTGGTCACCGACTTCAGAAATGCCATTTTGAGAAAAACGCGTTAAAAGTTTCAATTTCAGTTCACACGAAGAAAATATTTTTTTTTTGTAAACTTACATAGAGTCATCTATTCCTATACTCATAGAGCCATCTATTCTCAGATACTTATACTTCAAAAAAGTGCAATAAAAAAAAATCGATTTTTTCAAAATCGCAAGTGGGAGTAACCCCTTAAACACATTTTTGAATGTATATACTTTTAGATAATTAAAACCCCAATCCGATATTTCAAATAGTTTTCCTTGAAAAAATTCACAAAAATGACCTTTTTTCCGGCTCCTAGGTGCATATCTCCCCTTAAGGCTTGCTATCCCGCAAAAATGAAAAAAAAAAAATACATGTAAACATTAATTTCGTCCCCTCTTCAAAGTGTTACCCGTTACGTTCAATTTAATGCACCCCTTTTGGATGTGGGCTGAGAGAAGGAGAAGTAGAGGGGTGCCTGTGTCGGATGTATTTCCGATTAAGAGAACGAGAGTCGTGATTAATTGAATTCCGAACGCAGCAATCTATAGCCAAGAATAAGTTTAGAGGTTCTTATTTGGCGGGCTCGCTAGCGTACCGCAGGCTATATACGTAATCGTACGAAAGTACGTGTAAAATCGCGGCGAAACTCGTACCCGAGAGCTGCTACATAGAATTTTACAATGTCGTACGTAAGGTACCATATACTTACGGTCTAGGCCCCGTATAGTAGGGTACACGTTAGTCGCTCCGAACATGCCTCGTCTTTTATGAATAATGTATATGGGATACGTGTGTGTTCCGAGATACTTATATGCATGGATTATTATTGTTATTATACCACGAATCGTTGCGACCAAAGAGAGAGAGAGAGGGAGGGAGAGAGAGAGAGAGAGAGAGAGAGAGAGAGAGAGAGAGAGAGAGAGAGAGAGAGAGAGAGAGAGAGAGAGAGAGAGAGAGAGAGAGAGAGAGAGAGAGAGGAAGGGTAAATAAAGCATGTGGTGATATATATAGTGCTTGATGAGTACACCAACGAGAAAAAGATGTTGCTTCGAGTTCGCGTTTTCTCACAGTTCTCTCAACGGCGATTGTGCTCAGCTCTGCGGCCAACGTTGTTTCGACTATAGCGCCAAGTTCTTCTTCGTTTCCCCTTTCTGCAGTGTATCTCGCGATGTTGCTGTGATTGCGAGGAAACGGAAGCGTGTTTTAATGTATTTTGCCCCTCAAAGGATCGAAGTTCCCGGGAAGATTTACCTTTTTCTTTACTTTTGCCCCCCCCCCCTTGGGCTTCTCATTACGCTCGTTCATGCGAGGGCGTCAGTTTTCCGCGGGAGAAAAGATTCTTCCTGCACTATGCCATCGTTCGAATCGTCTCGAAGCGTGTTCGCGTCTCGTATCGTTTCCGGTGGGCAGGTCAATCGTGTCGAAGGTGCATTCGCGAGTCCTCGGAAAAGATAAATTCTCTCCGTCTGCTAAGAGGGGCTGTATTTTTTTATTTATTTTTTTCGTGCGTCTGGGGCACTGGAAAATGGAAATTTTTTTCGATGACTTAAGCCGGGGATGCTGACCTGCAATTCTCACGCGACGTTGAATGCTTACGAGGGGATGTTTTCAATGGAGAAATTTGATGGAGTAATTTTTGAAAAATACCACATCTTTATAGGGATTTCATAGGGATGCTGCATTTAGGTACTCTACGTTGGAATCCTGGTGGATGCCGCGTTATTTCCCGATTTGGGAAGTGGAACATTTTTTATTTGAAATTCTAAACCGGATTTTGTTGGATCTGTCGGAAAAAGTATCCTTTCTAGTAATAAACATCTCTATGGGGACTTGTTAGGGACACCGCACGTAGGGAGTCCTCATTGGGATTCAATTGGATTCTGCACTGTTCCCCGATGAACGCCGTTTGAGAATTCTTACCACGTTCGAATCGAAAATATGTGAAAAGTCACGAGAACAAACTCGGCGTGTTGAAACATAACTTGCGGGCTTCGTGAACGTGTACATGTGTGCTGATATTATGTCAAAGTGCAGTAAAATAAATAACAGACGATGATTAAAGTGAATTTTCAGTGATGCGATTCAAAACGATTTATAAGATATACTTTTTTAAACGAATTATTCTTTTTTAAGACAAGATTTATATTTTTTTTAACATCCACTTATTTTGTATATCTATATATTTTGGTTAGAAAATTGAACGTCCAAGATGGAAATCATCAAGAATTGTATCGGATTCTGATCAATAATGTGGAAATCCGTCAGGATTCGAATTGGATTCGTACACTGTATTCCAATGAGGAATCCCGATTAAAATGCAGTGTACAAGCGTGACGTTTTAGTATGAGGATCCAATGCGATGACCCATTGGATCCCTACGGTAATTCGCAATTCGTGTACTTCGAGGAACTAACACGTGCAAATGCCATACACAACTTAAGGGGTTACCCCCACTTGCGATTTAGAAAAAATCGATTTTTTTTATTGCATTTTTTTGAAGTATAAGTATCCGGGCCCATACTTCTGTATGGGCCCGGAATAGATGACTCTATGTAAGTTTACAAAAAAAAAAATTTTCTTCGTGTAAACTGAAATTGAAACTTTAAACGCGTTTTTCTCAAAATGGCATTTCTGAAGTCGGTGACCAAGATTACTCGAACACTAATGAACCGATCTTCTTGAAATTTTGCAGGCTTATTTAATATATAAAAATGTAGTCTTTAATCGTTCGATTTTTTTTTCGAAAAAAAATGGCCGTTTTATAGCCAAAAAACGGCCGTTTTTTTTTCGTTAAAATCGAACCATTAACTTTGACTGTCCGCCATTTTGTGAAAAATGAATATTTTTTCAAATCCTTCGATTAAAGACTAGTTTATACTTATATTTGACTAAATCCATCCGCATTTTTTTTTCAGATGATCCACTTCGCCGCAATGTTGGTCACCGCAAACCGTGTATATAAAAACATTATTTCATTGACGGCCATTTGCCACTAAACAATGTAATATTTTTCAATAAAAAAATTACTGAAAGTTCTTCAAGATGTGTTCTTTAAGATGGTATATTGATCGATTAAAAAATGTTTTGTAGTTTTCTTTAAAAAAAATCATGAAAAAGGCCTTTTTTGCGCTACAAGTGGGGGTAACGCCTTAAAACAACGCGGTTATGTGTGTTACAGAAAATTCGAACGCATTTGATGTTCATTTTTAAACACTTGAACTGCATTCAATTTCAACATGTTATTGATGTCTTACTCAAACATGCAGCACGTGTATCTGCTGGCATTTACACGTTTAGATATCAGAGCGTGCGTAGTATATTCAGGTAGGGTGTAGGTTCGATTCCATGTGCAGGGGAAACTTTGTCTTCGAAAAAAACCATTTCAGGAAGTCAGGGAATGACGAATTATGATACAACATCATCAAGTTCTCTGAACGAAGTACTCGGAATGAAGTATTTTATTTTATTTTGGATTTATGAAATATTCCATGCATTTAGTAGACGAGCTGTGATGTCTTGAACGAACACCCATGCTGTCTAGAAAAATTAATCAAATGACACACCTAATACGCATAGTGACCACCAGAGTTGGGCAGCAGACATTACTTTTGTAATTTCATTACCCGTAAATTACAATTATTGTAAATAACTGCAATATTTAGTCACTAATTACAATTACGGGAAACAATTAAAAATTTTTATTTATCAATTACAGTTACTATAAACAATTGTAATTTTGTGATTATCAACTACAATTACTTGAAATAATCGTAATTTTTTTGTTGCCAAATAAAATTAGTGAAAAAATTGTAATTTTTGGCTGCTAATTACAATTACTGGAAAAAATAGTATTTTTTGTATTATTCATTATAATTACTTGGGAAAATTGTTACTTTTTTATATCAATTACAATTATCTTACGATTAACCCTTTAACGTCACAAAGACACTTTTCACAAGTCTTCTTTTCGACGTGATTATTTACCATGAAAATTTCGGGGAAAAAATTCCTAAAGTACCTTGTCGACTATTTTCAAGGCCGCTCTTTCGAATGTCGCAACTGAAAATTTCGCTAAAATAATTTTTTATACAATATTTTTGCAAAATAAGTTGAAAAAACAAAATTTGAGTGACATTTTTTTCATTTTGAATTTCGAAAGTCTTATCGGATTATTTTCGCACAATAAAGTGCTCTAATGGTGTCCTCGATAGTTGTACTTTCGAAATATGCATACATTTTTTTCTCTGACGTTATACCTGCAAAATAACAACAAATAGACTAACAGATTTTCTCCGTTTTTGGAGTATTCAAATGTTGTGATCGGAACGAATATTTTACAGTCAATATGTAAATTGGCGGTGGTTACCAAAGTTTTTCGGGTAGCTAATCAAGAATTTGTCATTATTTTTGAAAAATTGATTTGTTTCCACAATTTGCTTGACCAGTCAATGTGACTATGTAAGCTGCATATGGTTTCCGATTTTTTCTGGGTCGCTTGTTGGGAATTTGACATTCCTTTTCCAAAACTAATTTGTTTAAACAATTTTTTTGAACAAATTATGAAAAACAATTAACATTTTTTTAAAACGCAATCTACTAGAAATAATACCCGTATCATAATTATACCAGTAAGTCAATTTTGTAAAATAATTTTTGTCATAAAAAAAATTGTTTAAACAAATTTATTTTGTAAAAATAATGTCAAATTCTCGACAAGCGGCCCAAAAAACATAGGAAACTATGTGCAATTCACATAGTCACGTTCAAACAATTTGTTTAAACAAATTAATTTTGCAACACAAATTATTTTACGAAATTGACTTACTGATATAATTATGATACGGGTATTATTTCTAGTAGATTGCGTTTTAAAAAAATGTTAATTGTTTTTCATAATTTGTGCAAAAAAATTGTTTAAACAAATTACTTTTGGAAAAGTAATGTCAAATTCCCAACAAGCGACCCAGAAAACATCGGAAACCATATGCAGCTCATATAGTCACATTGACTGGTCAAGCAAATTGATTAAACAAATTAATTTTTCAGAAATAATGTCAAATTCTTGATCAGCTACCCGAAAAACTTCGGTAACCATAGCTAATTTACATATTGACTGTAAAAGACTCGTTCCGATCACAACATTTGAATACTCCAAAAACGGAGAAAATTTGGTAGTCTATTTGTTGTTATTTTGCAGGTATAACGTCAGAAAAAAATGTATGCATATTTTGAAAGTACAACTATCGAGAACACCTTTAGAGCACTTTATTGTGCGAAAATAATCCGATAAGACTACCGAAATTCAAAATGAAAAAAAAGGTCACTCAAAAGTTCGTGTTTTTTCAACTTATTTTGCAAAAATATAATATAAAAAATTATTTTAGAAAAATTTAAGTTGCGCTATTCGAAAGAACGGCCTTAAAAATAGTCGACAAGGTACTTTAGGAATTTTTTCCCGGACATTTTCATGGTAAATAATCACGTCGAAAAGAGGACTTGTGAAAAGTGTCTGTGACGTTAAAGGGTTAACTCACTTTTACTCGGGTAACTCACGAGTACTGTCCTAAATATACCTAAATATAACCGACTCTCTGATATTAATTTCGAACGACGAGTACTGTCGGTGGCAAACGCAAAATTATTCTAGCCATATTGAGAAAAAAATCTTCGATGATCTTACCATATATTACCATATGTTTATTGTGTGTTTCGAATATTAATATAATACGTATCTATTATCATATTAAACATGACTCAATTTTTTTTCTTCGCTTAATTCAATCCCTGAGGCTTCGTTTTTACGGAAAAAAAACGAGATAGTTATTTCGATGCTTAGAATTCTCTCAAGCAAAAAAATCTAATGAAACTACATTGCGTGGTTTACTATTACTGAAAGTAATTTTTATAATTTCCGATTTAATTACAATCACTGAAAATAATTGTAATGATTTCTCATTCAATTACAATCATTGAAAGTAATTTTAATGAACTCCGATTTAATTTAAATGACTCAATGTAATTTCAATTAACGCCAATTCAATTACAATTACTGGAAATAATTTCAATGGACTCTAATTCAATTACAATTATCGAAAGTAATTTCAATGAACTCCGATTCAATTATTATTACTAAAAGAAATTTTAATGGAATTCGATTTAATTACAAATTATCTTTAGTAATTTGTAATTGTTAATTTTTTATTACAATTTTGCCCATCACTGGTGACCACAATGTGTTAACACATGTAGGGGAAAGGTGTACGAGATGATTCCCCCAAGGGAGAATGCTCGTAATTTCAAAGATATTCAACATAATTAAGATCTGAAAGCGTTTACTACCGGCATATTTATCTATCTTACGATTGGCATATTCGACATGTTCAATTTATTAGGGTTTCAATAAAAAGATGTCCCTTTTTGAAAACCTTACATAAGGATCATCTTGGACACCCCAAAACACTTGGTCCAGAATGGACAACATGATCCCTCGGATCATCTTGCCATCTAGTTATTTTGCCTATAGGGTGACATTATTTCTACTGTAGACGGCAAAAAACATCCTTTTTCTCTCAAATCTTCAAACATAGTCGCTTGGGCGTTAATGGGCTAATACATCTCTTCTTCAATTGATACACATGATACATCAGCTATTGCAGACTTAACAAAAAGATTGCCCAGTCGAACGTTGAGTACTCAAAGTTCTTGTAGAGTTGATACATTATAGAATTAATGCATGGTTGATACAAATCCGAAAAAATACGTTGTAGGGATAATCATAAGGCTAGATCGTTTAAGAGGTTCAATATTGCAAACTTGAGACTCTTGTACAGTTGGTGGATTTCCGAGTGTATACAGATGAGAGATAAAGTCATTGTAATCTTAAAAAATGGACTTTCAACGTTGTTGAGATAAACATTGTGGAAACGAGACCCTTTCGAAATGATCATCTTATCTCATGGGATCAACTCGTACACCTTTTCCCCTAACTGTTCACCTAACTTTTCCCCTAACTTAGACCACAGTAACGGGTATAAAATCATGTGCGAATTTAACATTTTTTTTTCGTATGAAAAAGTGATTCACTCATAAAATTAATTACACATCTATTTAGTATGAATGTCAAGCTGTTAGAATTTTTTTTTGATTTACGAAATGGTCGACTACTAATATTTTCTTTTGTTATCTTTTTTTTATGGCGCTCCGCGGCGTGACATTTAGCATCCACAATTTTTTACCTAGAACAAAAAACAAAAATTCTATAAAACAAAAACTAAGTAACGGAAAAAAAATCCTATGACAAGTACTAGATAATGGTCATAGGAATGGTATATAGAATAACCACGAAAAACCTTAAGGCAATCGGTTCATTGATTTTCGAGAAATTTTGGGTACCGATTTAAAAAACGTGGTTTTGAGAAAAACGCGTTTGAAAATTTGCGAATGAATAAATCATGAAATTTGTCAACTTACATGGAATCATCGATACCAGGCCCAGAGTGTAGGTCTTCTACGGTCGACGGAATGTTCATAGCTTCTAAATCGATTTTTTCGACCATCTAGGTGTATATCTCTCCTTAAAACAACACACTTGCAGGGTAAAGACGAGCATCCCATGTAGGGTGATCGGTAGTGGCCAATGATTGGCCGATGCTCGACGCCAAGCTTGCCAACATTGGCACTCGAGCTTGGCCCGATCATCGACCGAGCCTTGGATGATAAGAGCGGCCCGATATTCGCAATCAATATTGGCCCTAGAATGGCTTATGAGAATCGGCCGAGCATCGCGTAGGAGTTCATTCGAGAATCGGCCAACAATAAGCCCCCTCAAGGTTGCCATCATTGGCACTCGAGCTTGGCCCGATTATCGACCGAGTCTTGGCGGATAATTGTGACCCAATATAGATCACCAAAATTGGGCCTGCACCGCCAAAAAAAAAAAAATTAATTATTTTTGTATTGTAATTCGTCATTACCTGGTCTTTCGAAATGATTAGTTCGAAGAAAATATTTCACCCCATAATGGGGCTCGAACCTTGAACTTCCCTACTCATAGCCAAACACGCTGCCCCTATGCTACCGAGTGCTTGTAACATTTGAATCGCAGATATGGCATAAGATACCAAATGGATTCTGATCATTATTTGTTGACATAAACTATATCAATTAGTTAATATCATTGTGATAATTAGAGAGTGTTATCGAATGACATGTTATAGAATTTTCAAACCTAACCTATATATATAATTCTTCTCTCTCCACCTTCTCTACCCCCACAACCCGTTAATATGTGTGTTGCAATAAAGACAGAGCATTAGTTCATTAGTTCAAGTTTACTTTGAATAAATAAATATATTTAAAATGAATAATTCCAATAATGGAATGCAATAGGAAAAATTTGATTTCACGAAAAATCTAGTTAATTCAAATAAAAAATAAATAAATAGACGCGGTTAGTTAATATTAATAGAATTTTTCTGTCAGTGTAGGATGGTTCATAAAAATCGGCAGAATATCGCGTATGAGCTCGTTCGAGAATCGGCCAACAATGAGTGCATTGATTTGGTAGTATATTTGTTAAGAAAAATGTCCAATGGACTCGTAAAAAGTATTTATTTCGTCTCTCAATGATTTCAACGCGAAACAATGAATCGTCAATATACGAATTGCGGTTCGATCATGCGTTACTCGGCCGAACATTGGCGTCGTATCGGTAAAAACATGATTGGCGAGTCTATACTTCACCAAACATCGGCCTCATAACGATAAACCAATAATGAACAAGTCTATACTTGGCCGAACATTGGCCTCGTATTGGCAAACCAATGATTGGCCAGTCTATACTTCACCAAACATCGGCCTCGTATCGACAAGCCAATGATTAGCGAGTCTACGTTTGGCCGAACATTGGCTGCGTATCGGCAAACCAATGATTGGCGAGTCTATCCTTCGCCAAACATCGGCCTCGTATCGACAAGCCAATGCTATATTTGGCGAGCGAGTCTATATTTGGCCGAACATTGGCCTCGTATCAGCAAACCAATGTTGGCTAGTCAATACTCAGCCGAGCATTGGCGTACAATTGGCTAATCGATCATCGTTCCGCCAACATTGGTCCAAGTATTGGCCGTTACGGTTCGATTGGCGAAACCTACATGGGATGGGGATCCAATTCTATCTCCAAGTCAATTTCTGCACGGGAAGGAGCAATTTTCTTACGAATATTTTTTCACGAAGCTACTTACATTTCTCGATCTCTTTTTTTTCGTTGCGATTGAGAATTGGAATTGTCTGAGGTAACGAAACAGAATATAATGCCATCGAAGCCCCGACGTGCCGCAGACAAGAGAACAGAGAACGCTCGCTCTCGAACATTCCGCAGCTTTTATCACGGTTTCTAATTAATCCCATTAGTTGTGCGTAGACGCGTTTCCGCAAAGGCCTTCGTTGCATAGAACTGTGCGAGCGTGGGCAGCCGCGTCGACCCTGATACGACCTACTTATACCCTGGCGCTATCAATACGTCTCATTATTCATACGCGCGTGAATACGAGATACGTATGTAGAAATCGTCGGCTAGGCGGATTTGAGGACGTGATTGCTTTTCTATCCCAGCGTTACCGCTCGATCGACAAGAACCGTTTTTCTCTTCCCATACGTCGTTTTTCTTTTCTCCTACGTATCTCGCTAATTGAATTCTCGTTGAGAACGAATGGCGGAGTTTGGTGGAGGGATTTCTCGCGAATCTCAGACACGTGTATCTAAATATTCGCCCGTTGTGCGGATCTCGGTTTCACTGATTTTTCCACCTGATACATGCCATTTTCCACGCGGCCAGTCTTTTGTGTCAGGGCGATCCGTTACACCTCGCAATTTATGGAGCGACGTTACTGCGGGTGGCATGTAAATACGAATAGCCATAATGACGTCGCATTCGCGGAGAAGAATCTTGGAGGCTTTTTCATGCGTTTCTATCGGTTTGCCAGTTTCATTTCCTCCGAGAAAAATAAAAGGAAAACACAATTACATGGCTGTTGCGCATATGGAAAATAGGATTAACCGGGAAAACTCAGGGAATTTCTTTCCTCCTGGAAGAATCGGAGAATTTTTTACATTCTCTGGAATCTTTCGAGAACTTTTACTTTTTGCAACAAATACGAAAAACGAAACCGACTAGAAAAATATACTGAAAAGTTTTAAAATAAATATTTTTAATATTTATATTATTTATATTATTCTTTATTATATAGCAAAAAAAGATACGTCAGTGCCAAACATTCGAAAATTTAAAAAACTGAAACTAAATAATTCTGAAGGTCTATAGGTTTGCAATAGATTTGTCGATACGCAACTCCACAATTATTATTGTAGATCAGTGTTTATATTTAATTTTTATCTATTGGCACCGGCGTAAAAATGTCTGTTTATATTTGAAAAAAAAAACAGGTTCTGTATTTGTTTTTGAAGTATTTTTTTACAGTTTCCAATTATTCTTCGAATAATTAAAAAATGTTTTAATTTAATATTTAGCATTTTAATATCTATGATCTTAACGAAAATTAAGTTATGCATTTGACCGCAATCTCCCTGGAATATTTGCAAAACCTGTGTCGAAATCCTGGAAAAGTCAGGGAATTTCTGAGTCAACAATGCGTAACAACCATGAATTATTTCGATCTATTTCAAAAGCCTAGTAGTAGCAAATGTGGAATGGGGTTAAAGTTTGCATCGTTGGAATGCAACGAAGATTCTTTTCAATTTCTTATTTTAATCATTCTGCAAAATCATGATGTTGAAGTTTGCATCGTTGGAATGCAGCGGAAATCAATTATTTTTAATTGTTGAAATTTTCTTCGGCTGTGAAGATTATCCAAAAGTTTTTACGTATTCTCATCGGAGATTTGCGAACGCAATTTGCAAAAAAAAAGAAGTCCTTGGGTAGGCATAAAAATGAAGAAATGAACGAAATAATCGTTGCGTCCCAACGATGCAAACTTTATCGTTATCCAAAATCATACTTTGCCGGATTAGGTCATAGATCGCTCAATAAGCATCCTAACAAGTGTTTGCGTTATTGTCGTGGCCCGAATCGGACTGGTAATATGGAGGAAGAAAAAAATGATTTTCCGTTGCATTCCAACGATGCAAAGTCCAACGTAATAATGTGGGTCGATATCGAGCTCAAACCACAATGATCCGAAGTCAATTCGTAATCCAATAAATCCGTTACATAAATCAATTTCTCTGATCACGATGGGTGTTCCGCAAAGTTCGCCAAAAATAATTTTTCTCCAAAAAATCACAGTAGGGGAAGTAGGGGCAAATAAAACAATACATATATGAATCAGTCAAGTTTAATTATTCTTTTAAACTAATAAACATTTATTCATCGTTCAATTTTGGAAGCAAAAAAAGCAGTCTTTCTGATTGTTACCATACAATACATATTTTTAATTAAACTTCAATATTCCCCATCTTACCCCATATGCGGGGTAAGATGGAACAGCGTTGGGACAATGATGGGGCACGAATTATTGGTATCTTTCGCATATAAAAGTGGTTTTATCCTTAACACCAGCAATTTGATAAGCCAATCGTCAAAATTCTGTATTATTTAGTCCGAATAATCTTACTTCCATATCATTTTAATCATTTGTAAGTTCATTTTCTTCCCTTGGTAGAAACACCGGTTGAAGAGGAACTAAAGGCTTTATTAGTTTCATTTCAACCTTTCTAACGTAAATAGTGGCACGTTGTAAAATATTGCGGGTTTGCGATAGCTTGTATTCATCTTGCCCCATTAGACGGTTAACTCATTCACAAAAAATCATGCAATAACCTTGAATGTTTCTGACAAAACGATCTTATTATATTAATAATTAGTACTTTCATTATGTTTACCTACCTGTCTCTAATCAATATCAGCAACTCAAATGAACCAAAACCATGGTAAACTTTACGAAAATGGGATCGTTTTCTCAAAAAATCGATATTGTTTTCTCACTCGAGACGCGTGCTTCCGCCACAGTTGATACTTTCACACTCATTCACCTCCCCGTCGCCCCACCAAACTCCACCGGGAGCACCGTGCTCGCACACACTGTTTATAGTCCAATAAAAGAGACGAAAATCCAGCACTTTTAAGCGTAGAATACGAATTTTTGACTGAAGGTAAATGGTTGCATACTGTAAGTAATCCCAAAAAAATGTTGCCCCTCAACTCGCCCCAACCCTACGAAATAGGGGTTGAAAACTTAAAAATCGCCGTATCTCGTTAATTAATAGTACGATCAAAAAAGTTTTCAAACAAAAGTTGTTTAGAATAATAAAATTCGTATAAAGTTATCTGACGTCCAACCCCCCATCTTTGAAAATAGCGGTACAAAAACGATTCGAAAATTCTGGGTCAGTGGTGCTGTCGTGTTCTTGTGCCGCTATTTTCAAA
>CALYCA010000424.1:0-15743 GCA_944452715.1 Ophion slaviceki | reverse complement strand
AAAAAAAAAATCCTCATGTCTCACGTACAGACGCAATCCCCTTGGCCCTTGTATTTTAACCGTGCAGAAATGTGACCGGGCATTCCCTACTTCGTGTCCGGCTCTGACCAGACTTGCCTTGTCTGATTTACCTAACCGTGCAGTCCCATGGAACACACCGGGAAGATCGCAAAATCGTTTTTTCCGGCTTACCCTCTATGTTTGGAAATTAAAATCTTCTGGCCGTAATAGATTGCGAGCAAGCACATCTTCACGTAATGTCTACCCAGCCAGTACATTGACATGTTGTGAAAAGTGGAGCCTGTCTTTAAGAACTAAAGAAAAGCTACTTTGCTTTTCACCTAATCAAAGATAATTATAATTGATTGGGATGAAACTAATACGTCGGTTGTAATTCTATTCATCATTGAAAGCATTTATTTCACCAATGATATCCGACGAGGATAACAATGCTTATCATAAATACCGGAATTACGATAACTAATGATTTGAGCATAAAGAATAGCCAAATTATTTTATGAGGCAAAAAAGTAAAGCAGGTCATTCGTGGTTTTTGAACGCCGTGTCGCCATGTTGGGAAATATCAATGTTCTGGCCGGGAAGACATTACCTGAATGTATTTCGCCAACAATCCGCCAGGTGGCTACAAGCGAAGCGCTTCGCGAAAGCAAGCTACCATCGTACGAGGATAAAAGTTCGTCCTGTGAGTTGTACCACGTACAGCAGTGATACGCTTACTGCGTGCACTTACGCTTATGATTTTGCGATACTTGTGAAATAACCCTTTGCACTCTAGGCCTTTTTCGCTCGGATAGCGATCTGTGTACGTTTTTCTGTCTCTTTGCCTATGAGGAAATGCGAGCAAGCGTATGTATACACTCATATACTACCTTAGCAAGTAGATAACCAACAAACAATATGTTGTCGAAATACTAAATTGAATACACTCCCGATTTTACCCCCTCAAGGATTCCAAAAACGCTGAAACATTATTTATTATTTCCTCATTTGTTCCTGGTTATTTCCCGATCTATTCCCAACAACTTTCCTGGTCACTTACCGCTTGTTCTCCGACCCGTTCCTGATCAGTTCCCCGAAAAGGGAACAGCGGATCGGCACCTAGCCGTAGAACCGTTACATTGCGAACCTACGAGGGTGGGGTGAAAAGTTTCCGGCCTGACCAAGAGATGGTGCCACTAGGTCTAGTTTTGGAGCGGCGTCCTACAGTACCATTCCTACCGAGCTTGTATGTACAGTTTCAGCCCAATCGCTACGTTAGTTTGCGTTTGAGAGCACATTGCGCGAGACGCTTCCGTTGTTTTCGTAAAAATGGAAAAATTGGAAAAAACGTGCTGTCATCAAATACTTCCATTTGAAAGGTTTTACACCAAAACAAATAAAAGAAGAGATGGATTCAGCACTAGGAGACTCCTCCCCATCATATTAAACTATTAATCAGTGGGTTTCTGAATTTAAAATTGGTCGTGTGAGCACCTCTGACGAGCTTCGCTCAGGACGGCCCGTTGAAGTCACAACTTCAGAGATGATTGAAAAAATCCATAAAATAGTGTTGGAAGACCGCAGGTTGAAAGTGCATGAGATAGCTGAGACCTGTAGGATGTCAGCTGAACGTGTGCGAAATATTTTGCACAACCATTTGAACATGGAAAAGCTGTGTGCAAGGTGGGTGCCGCGTTTGCTAACGCTCGACCAATCGAGCGTTTGCTAACGCTCGACGCTACCGACAATTTCGCGCTGTATAGACGTAATCCAAACGAATTTTTGCGTCGATTCATAACTGTTGATGAGACATGAGTCCACCACTACACTCCTGAAAGTAAAGAACAGTCAAAACAGTGGGTTGGAAAAGGGGAACCAACCCCAAAGAAGGCAAAAACAATTTTATCGGCAAACAAGGTTGTGGCTACTGTTTTTTGGGATGCGAGAGTTATGAGAAATGTATCAGTGTTGATGGAGATTATGTTGAAAAGTAAAGCAAAAAAAAATTTTTAAATGTTTTTCTTGGTCAGGCCGGAAACTTTTCACCCCACCCTCGTATTCCAGGGTGGAAGGCCCGAGCAGAGCCTGATATTATGTAGGGAAGGCAGATCAGGTACTTTTTCCCCACTCAAATTTCTACACGGGTACATATGCGCGCAGGAAGATGCACAAAAGCCTTGTCTCTCCGTGACGAGATGGCAGGACCGGCGTAAAGTGCTGCCAGGCTCATATCAGGAGTCGCGCTGGAAGCGGCGCGGATGACGGGGGGGGGGGGGGGTGTTGCGAAAACGGCAATAACGGCGCGGAGACGGGAGGCTTTCAATGGGCCAAGAGGCGGGGGGGGGGGGGGGGGGGGGTGGTGGTGGTGGTATGGGGAGAAGGTTGAAAGGCACGTAGCACGAAAAGCAACAGCACGAGCATCGGCTCCGCGCGTTCCTGCAACCTTCTTCTTCTTATTTTCCTTTTCTTCTTCTTCTTCCTCTTCTTTATCCCAGCGCGAATATGCGGTCCCGACCTTCCAAGGCCACCGCGAGAGATGAAGGCTCGCGACGACGCGAGTCGCGCCGCGCCGCAGAAGGGACGGAGGGGGGGGGGGATTCGTTGCCAAACGGCGCGGCGAACAACGCGCGGGAGGGCCGAGCGAGCGAGGCGACGAACGAGGAAGGCGAAGGGAGAAGAAGAGGAGAAGAAGCAGCAGCAGTAGAAGGAGGAAGGGAAAAAATCCGAGTTAAGCCCGGCGTGGCAGGATGAATCACGGGGGATTCGCGGAGTGTCGCGAACACGCGGCGCGCGAATTCCCTGTGCCGCGATTTTTCTCCCCAATGCTCTCCAAACCTGGTCAATATACACTACCGGCGAAAAGTTTCCGGACGAAAATTCACAAGTTCCGGAACGATTTTTTATGCCATTTCGCCGATAGTTGACATAAATGAATTTAATAAACGGCATTTTGAAGGGAAGGGATTCACATTCATTCCGGGGTTTTTTTTTTTTTTTTGGAAAAATGTTTACTATTTTTTTTACGTCTAGTACCCTTTTGAGTGACTTTCCACGCAACGCCAATAAAAAAAACGATTATATCAAACGCGCAGGACATAGAATTTTTTTATTGGTTTTTTCCAAGATTCACCCCCTATAAGGGTTGGTCCCGGTGGCCGTAAATGCTTTTTATTCATTTTACCATATTTTTTTAGCAACTAGAGCCGAATTGACCAAGAAAAAATAGGAAATTAAAAAATCGAAAAAAAAAGTGAAATCGTTGGATAGCAACGATGCAAACTTCATGTACATCATTGCTCGCCTTTTTTTGGTCCTTTTCTGGTGGACCCCGTTTACAGAGAATATTTTTTTTATGCATTTCTTCGACCGGTATCATAAAGGGGAAGCTCAAGCTTCAATTCGGTTTTTTTTTAAGGTTCGTACGATTTTTTTTCCAAAGTTGTTTTGATTTTTAAAAAATGTGACACTGAAAAATAACGCGTACCGCGAAAACGACGAAGATTCGAAGAAAACCTCGAGATAGTAAAAAGTTGAATCGGTTTTCGTTGAGTTCGCGGGAATTTTCTCAAATTTTCTTTTCGAACATTTTTTTCACCTATTTTCGGTAAAAAAAAATCAGATGATTTAAGGGGCTATATCAGTGTGAAAAGCTTCGGCCTCTCAGCAGACATTATTCGAGGAAGAGGAGGGTCCATTGTATGGGCTAGGTATAGCTGATTATTGGTTTTTATGATAAATATCATTTTATCTTACGAAAATCGATAGTTAAATCTTTAAACGCGTTTTTCTCGAAATGAGATTTTTCAAATTTGCTGACATTGCAACTCAAAGAGCAATTATCCGATTGACTTGAAATTTGAACTGAGTACTCTTGTACTGAGTACGTAGGATATTTAACATTGGATAAAAATTGACGATTTGGCATTGAAAAAAACGACCATTTTATAGGCAAAAAAAACAGACTTTTTTTTCACAACTACGCCATTTTGTTAGATTTTGATATTTCCGAAAATTCTACTCAATCGGCCGGAATCACGTCAGCAGTGGAGGAACTTTTTTTTGCGCCTCCGAAGGCAGCGCATAAGTTCGCTCGGATCTCAATATTTTTCTATGAAAAAATTATGTAATATAGGTCAAATATAGCCAAATGTATTTTTAGTTTTCCGAAACATTTAATTGAGTACTTTTCTTCCAAAAAATTCCCGAAAATCACCCAAATTTTCAGCGTTCACCCTGGTATAGCCCCTTAACCACCGAAACTCGAGAACTAAGAGCTTTGTGGTAAAATTTCAAGAGAGGAAAAAATTCTTTTCCCTCAAAAAATCGAAAAAAAATTCCAACATTTTTTTTATGATTAAAACACGATAATAGAAAAAAGCTCGCTCGGGTCTTAGCCAATGTTATATATTTCGAGAAGAAAAAAACTCGTTTCTTTTGCTTCCGATCAACCGGCTCGCCAAAAGTACACCGTTGAGCCCCTCACGTTCGAAGGTCCTTCACGAGATTCTTCATACCTTATTTAATTATCAATATTTTTTAATGAAATTTCGTTAATGCACATCCAAATGAATGCCCAACGCGATTCATCAATCATCTTACTTATTCCTGCAAAAACTATTTTTTTTTTACCCTGATTTATGGGTCGTGACAGTAGCCTAACTCCTCAATGCGAGGCATCTAGTTTTGCCTTGGACGTCACTTTCTGGGCCACCCTACGCATACACACACACACACACTCTACTCGCCAAAAGTTTACGGACACTCCGGAGGATTGCAAAACTTTCGATCAGTTTGAACAATTGCAAAATTATATTAGAATAATATAATTCATGGTGTTGACGTTTGCATCGTTGGAACACAACAAAAGTGTTTTTTACATTTCATCTTCCATACTTTTATTATTATAGCGAATCTTTTTTTATAGATTTATATTATAGATTGCTAAATAAAAATCTTCAAAAATAGTAAAACGATGCCTGTAAGCAAAATCTGCCAAGGAAAATTGAAAGCATTTGAATGTATTTATTTTCGTTGCATTGATATAGCATCTTCGTTAAATAATAAATTGAATGCATAAATTGATATAGCATCTTCGTTAAATAATAAATTAAATGAATTCAATTATTCTAACATTATTTGGCAATTGTCCAGTGATCGAAAGTTTTCGGACACTCGGACACAACTGGCCACAAGTTTTCGGACACTTCAGATAATTGCAAAACTTTGTGTGTGTGTGTGTGTGTGTGTGTGTGTGTGTGTGTGTGTGTGTGTGTGTGTGTGTGTGTGTGTGTGTGTGTGTGTGTGTGTGTGTGTGTGTGTGTGTGTGTGTGTGTGTGTGTGTGTGTTAGATACACGCGTGTCCCCAGCATATTTATGTATCGGTATTCACCGGGAGCGAAGCAACCACCGTGCTCCTCAGTGGCCCTTATCTCCGACAAATTCTTCGGGTGCAAACATTCCCGAATCCCTCTCTCGGGGCACCAGCGGGTAATGGAAAATTAATTAATAGCGATAAGAATTACGCGCGTGTATTTGTGTGTGTGTGTGTGTGTGTGTGTGTGTGTGTGTGTGTGTGTGTGTGTGTGCGTGTGTGTGTGCGCGCGTGTGTGTGCGTGTGTGCGTGTGTGTGGAGTGTCGCGCCATATGGCGTGGTACATACGAATGTACGGAGCAACATATCAGGAATGTTTCTCCCGTTCTCTCTCTCTTTCTCTCTATATCTATCTTTCCGTATCTCTTTCTCCGCTTCTAATCCTTTCACTCCTGACGCGCGAGCGCACGTATACCAGCAGCCTCGAGCGAGACATCCGACCAGTTCAAGGTCGAAAGGCGCGAGTAGGTCCTTGCCTCCGGGAGAAGCAAACTCCCACACAGACACACATACACACATGTGTATCATACTGTGGTGGCCGAAATAATAGGTATGTAGCCCCTTCGTACAGACGAAGGTAGAATCTTTATTATTATTATTATTATTATTATTATTATTTTATATGTGAAATAATAATTTTGTGTGTGTGTGTGTAGAGGGCGTGATGAACGACCTTTCTTATATAGAATATAGGCTGGCCCGAAAGGGCCCACCTTATATTCTATATATGAAATTTCTTTTAATCTAGATACCTCCTATCAATGGCTATCCGAATCATCGGGGCGGGGTTGAAATTCCGAACTTTGAATGATCAGAACGCTCAAAACTCCGAAAGAATCGTACACGAAAGACCAAAACGCCGAAAATCTGAACGCTGTCAAAATAATACGGCCATGGAAGTTTTTGAAGTTTCCAAATTTTCAATAAATCGACGAATTGTTTCCAGATTTTTTTTTTTATCAAGACGTGATTTTACGTCATTTTTTAAATTTGTCTAGACAATCTTATACGTTCTACATCATTTACAGTCAACTGTGTAGACTTTCCCTGGCATAATCTTGAGGAACCTTGTGATTTCGGAACATTAAAATTAGGAATTTTAAACCGTCGGTGCATTCAAAGTTCGTACACAGTTGACTGTAAATGATGTAGAACGTGTAACATTGTCTAGACAAATTTCAAAATTGACGCAAAATCAATTCTTAACGAAAAAAAAAAATTCTTTAAATAATTGATCGATTTATTGAAAATTTTGAAACTTTTAAAACTTCCATAGCCGAATTATTTTGACGGTGTTAAGATTTTCGGAGTTTGGTCTTTCGGGGTACTCTTCTTTCGGAGTTTTGAGCGTTCTGACCATTCAAAGTTCGGAATTTCAGTCCGGCCCCATCTTGAATTTCGGAACATTAAAATGCGGAATTTTATATCGTCGGAGCATTCAAAGTTCGGAATTTAAACCCGGCCCCGAATCATCCCCATGTATGGTCTTCGATCTTTTTACAATCCGAGAAAAAAAAGCATAAAAAACAATTTCAACTTATCCTGTAGCCTAGGTTTATATTTCTTTCCCTTTTGTGTATGTACTTTCCTCCTGGAAATCATTCGACCCAATGGGGCTTCATTTAGACTAGTCAGAGTATTTTTTTTTCTATTATCTGTACTTTCGTGACCGATCCTCCCAAACTTTTTTTTACCATATTGAAATTGGCATCCCTGGAATGCAACGAATTTTTTTCTCCCTAAGTGCAAGTTTCCTTTTGCCAGATCCAAGCTACGAGTCGATTTTGTGAGATCCTCATTACACAGCTACAGCCTAACTCCATCGAAAAATATTTCGGATGACAATGAAAATGGAGAAAGGGAAAATAAAAAAAGGAGCTTCCGTTGCATTCGACACAATGCAAACTTCGACAGAATTTTTGGAAAAAAAAACTTTTTATGAAAATCTACGGCATCAACGTTAGTGTGTCAGTTGGAAAACTATTTATTGCTCAACAGTGCGCTTCACAACGATAGCACGAGTGATGAAAAATCGCGAACACAGTACATAGACAAGAGAGAAAAAAAATTGTAATGCTTTGTTTCTCGAAATGACAAAAAGATCGTAAAACTTAGATGTGGGTGATTCGGATAGGTATCTATACGTGGCATCTGGATTTTCCGTTTGGACGTCACTTTTCAGGCCATTAAATATATATATATATATATTGGGATGTCGATCAAGTTCTAGCTGTTCGTGAACATTAATGTTTTATTTTAAAAAATCATTCCTAACGCTTTAAGGGGCCAGTCCACTTTGAAAATTTCAAAGAATCGAAAGGAAGCAAGACTTGAAGAAATCGACGATGATGAGCAATCAGAAGGGATTTTGTACGGTGCAGGAATTGCCGATTGAGTTTAGGTAAGAGTTCTTCATAGTATAAACTTCGACCGCGTTTATCTCGAAACAACGTTTTCAAAATCTAGCTCCATCGTATCTCTAAAACTAATAAACCGATTCTCTTGAAATTTGAACCACATATTGTAAACATAATTCGCAACAAGATGACCCTCGATGGTTTTAAAATTTTGATTTTTACTTTTTTTGCGAAAAACTGGGGAAAAACGCGTTTTTTAAAACTTTTTTCGTTTTTCATCTGCCATTTTTTTATTTTTTGATAAAACTTTATATCCGAGGGTCATTTTGTAGCTGGTGTCATACTGAATCTAATGGACTTTGATTTTTTTTGTTTCAGACAAGCCGTCGCCGAGTTGTGATGGAGCTACCTAGCCCACCTATTTTTGAGGCGTTACGTTAAACTAGTTTTTGTACTTAAAAATGAATAAAAATGAATTGAACATTAAAAAAAATGTATTTCAAGACTTTGTTTATCAAGCCCAACAACTTTTATATTAATATCTTTTATAAAATCCTCAAAAAAAGAATCGCGAAAATAGCCATTTTTTCGTGGCTCCAAAGTGGACTGGCCCCTTAAAACGTTTCAAAACTGTTGTGTGATGAACTGCTGATGATTCTGCAAGTTCAGCTAGCTGCTGACGTAAATCTTCATGAAGTAATGCCTCCAATTCGACACATCAAAATCATTATTTATGACGCGTCTAAACCAATCTCTGCACGTTGGTTCCGACAGAGCATGGTCGCCGTAAGTATCAACGAGAATTCTGTGTGCTTCAGCTGCAGATTTTTAAAAATAAAGTAGTGCAGTTTCCCCGCAAATACTCTTTTATTGCGACGAAATTTCACATGTTTACACTGCCAAAAAAAATTGTTTGATTTAAAGAAGATGTGTTTAAATCAATTAGGTTTTTTCCTTGTCTCATGGCCTACTACGATCTTATTTGTTTCAAGGATATTTTATTTTACGTGTTTCAGCTATTCTTTTTAAGTATTAAATATATTCAAATTGAATAAATAAAGATTCGATTGAAATATATCTTTATTTGCTTACAATATACACTGTAAATCCACGTATACCGTATGCATCAAATATTTCATAAATCCAAAATGAAATGAAACACTTAAGGCGGGATATACATTTAGACAGAAAAAAAATAAGCAGTATTGAGGGATTTTTTAAACTAAGAAATAATTATTTTATAATTATCAAACTTTAGGTATACTTCAATAGTATATTTAAGTATACGAAACAATTTTTTTTAATTAATTCATCATCAAAATGGCGGTGGCAGAGTGTTACAGCAAGGTCGCCGCGGGAGTTGCGAATCGGTTTACTGTCTAGCTTCCCGTAGACTTTGATTTGCAAAAAAGTTCAAACATTTTTTCAGTTAGAACATGTATAGTTTCTATGTGACGGCAATTAAAATGAAGAAAATGCAAAATTGAGAAAATGGCACGCATTTACAAAAAAAAAGTCCACATTTCACGCAACATTTCTGTAAAATGTGGATTAAAAAAGTAGTTTTTTTTTCCAATTTTTCAAAAACACTTTTCGTCAAGTAGAGGATACCAATATTATCAATATTTCTACAAAGTTTCAACTCAGTCGGCTTAATAGTTTTCGAGTAATCCTTCACGCCAATTTCGATAATGTAGTTTTGAGAAAAACGCGTTTGAATTTCACGCCCGCTGCGAATCCGAGCGGTGAGGCACAGCGTTGACGGGCTGTAACGTTTGAAGTTTTTCGAATTTCGCATCGAAAGTTTAGGAAAATATTCTACATATACAGTTTTATCGTTTAACGAAAAAAAAAAGAAATCGCTTTTTTGATCGTTGTAAATGTATGTCCCGCCTTAATTGAGAGTTTTGCCACATAATTTTGTATCGTAATTCGTCATTCCCAGGCTGTCCGAAATGATTTTTTTCAAAGATAATATTTCGCCTATATGGAATCAAACCTAGAACCTACTTACCTATAGCTACGCACGCTGCCCCTATGCTACCCAGTGCCTGTTACATCCTGGTCGCCGATATGGCACAAGAGACCAAATTAATTCCCATAATTATTTATTGTATCACATTAACTATATCAATTAGTTAATATCATTGCGATAATGAGAGAGTCTTATCAAATAATATTCTATAGATTTTTAAAACATAACCTGCATATTAGGTCTAGTAAAAAGAAATCCATTATTTTTGCCTTCAATTTCATGCAAAAATAATGGATTTCTGTTTACTACACCTAATACATTCATATATATATATATATATATATATATATATATATATATATATATATATATATATATATATATATATATAATTCTCTCTCCACCCTCTCTACCCCCACCCCCTTTGATGTGTGTGTTGCAATAAAGACAGACCATTGGTTCAATCAAATAGAATAATGGTTGACTCTATGAAAATTCTACTTAATTTAAATTGAACAAATTAAATAGATACATTTGGTGGATTCAACTAAATTGTTTTTTGTACATATGAAACCGAGTCACAGATTTATTAGGATCAAATGAAATGTTTAGTTATTAGACGATATTAAATAGATATTGATTCGAATGAATAAATATATTTGCAATAAATAATTCCAATAATGGAATGCAACAGGAAACATTTGATTCCACGAAAAATCTAGTTAATTCAAATTGGAAAAAAAAATAAATAGACGTGGTTAGTTAATATGGATAAAAAATGTCCGTCAGTGTAGTACCGAATGAGATAAATCTTTTAGTTATTTGGCCCCAATCGAGTCGGGAGCGTTAATAATTATGCAAACAATTTTAAAAAAGCCAAAGACCTGCGCTTTTCGCGCTTCGATAGTCGTCGCAGAGAGAGAGATGGAGGGAGAGAGAGAGAGAGAGAGAGAGAGAGAGAGAGAGAGAGAGAGAGAGAGAAAAGAGCACTGGATCAACGAACGGGATACGAAACGCGCGTATAACTTCATTGCGCTTATTATGGACTTGATCAACATATTCTGAAAACACGATTGCGGAGCAGCCCGCAGTGGGAGAGGCCGGGCAGAAAACACCGAGCCCGGTCTCCCACACACGTACATTCTTTTCTCTCTCTCTCTCTCTCTCTCTCTCTCTCTCTCTCTCTCTCTCTCTCTCTCTCTCTCTCTCTGAGACACAAGGTAGGCAATAACTATTAAAGATTAGTTGCATCATGCGCACCTGTACGACGGCGGGCGCAGCCTCTCACCACCGGCCTGTTCACGACCGTGAGTCCCCGCAATTACTCCGTAAGTGTGAGCTGCTCTGCCTCCGATCAAGAGCGCTCATTCGGCAAGCTTTAAGAAAGAGAAATGAAAAAAAAAAACGTGAAAATACATTTTTTTCAAGACTTTTTTTTCTCGAAATTATAGTTTCATATTGGTTTGGAACTTTTTTCTTTCCAAATTGATACAAATATGGCGTTGTAATATGCTTGATGAAATAATATATAAGTTCATTAAGAACATTTTATTCGGAATATTAAAACGCTATGATTGTGTGGATTTGGGAAAAAAAAGGAAAATCCAATGCGAAATGAAAAATATATAAAATATTTTACATTTATCAAATCTACGATTAAGAATAGTATAAGCGGAGCAAGGTGGAACGGAATGGAGAATGTAAAAGCCTGCAACGGTATACAAGTGGAAATACAACATATTTTACATTTATCATATTTTATTGGTTTATTTTGTAGATTATTATTTTTTACTTTAAAAAACATTTTCTTCATGTTGTATATTTTTCAATAAAAAAGATATCCATGTGTATGTAAAGAATTGAAAAACAATGCAAATACTTGATATTTTAACCCTTCGAGTGCACACCTCCGCCGCCAACCTATAAGTGCACAGTGGGTCAATCTGACCCAAGGCGTTTTTCAAATCGTTGTATTCCGGTAAATATGCATTTTTTGTTTTTTTTTTATGTGGAGACGTTTTTTGTGGTAAATTATCCATATTTTATGGCCCTAAATTTATTTTTTGACGAAAACGAAAATCAAATGCCAAAACATTCGTTCAAAGTGGGCCACACGTTGAAAAACATGTATTTACACGAAAAAATCAGTGGGTCAAAACGACCTAGTGTGCACTCTAAGGGTTAATATTCAATATACGGGGTGTCCCTCTTATATTTGCCACCCGAAATAACTCGGTAATTATCGACGTCACAAAAAAATGTTCCAGACTAAAGTTGTACGGTGTGAAGGGGGCCATCAAATGCGACCAATTTTTTTTAAATTTCGGTGCAGGCGCTGACGCACAGCGAAGGTCACCTCCACTTTTTTAAATGGAATGGTACAATTTTTTTCACCATCTTGTGAAGTACCTCAAGCCGCATAAAAAACATTCGGGGGTCAAAGTCGTTCAAGGTCATTCAAGGTTACCTATTAAAATGAAATACAAATCTAAATATCTCGGATCATTGCCAAATATTTGGTGGTCATCCGAGATATTTGCATTTGTATTATCGATACTGACCTTATTATTTATTTCGGGTGGCAGGGATAAGAGGGACACCCTGTATACAGCAAACTAGCTGATAGTGAACATTTTTCTAGCTATACAGCAAACTGGCTGATAGTGAATCTATTTTTTAAAGCTTCGACGTTGAAGTTTGTATCGTTGAAACGCGAAAAAATGGATTTTTCATAAGGGGAAATACCAGCGTGACACTTAAAAAAAAACGATTTTTTTTGCCTTTTTCGACAGTTTATACTTTCAAGAATATCCTGTAAAAATTTCACGGCCGTATCTCTAATCATTTTATCTTGCAAAAATCGATAATTCAATCTTTAAACGCGTTTTTCTCGAAATGAGATTTTTCAAATTTGCTGTCATTGTAACTCAAAGAGCAATTATCCGACTGACTTGAAATTCGAACTGAGTACTCTTGAATATATTTACTATACAATGACGTGGGATATTTTTGATTGGATGAAAATTGACGATTTGGCATTGAAAAAAAACGACCATTTTATAGGCAAGAAAACAGACTTTTTTTTTATAACTACGCCATTTTGTTAGATTTTGATATTTCTCGAAAATCCTACGTCATTGTACAGGAAATACCTTCCAGTTTAAGGACATTTTTTCCTTTTTCGATTTCAGCTACTCTATCGGCCGGAATCATGTCAGCAGTAGCGGAATTTTTTTTTGGCGCCTACGAAGGCAGCGCATAAGTCGCTTGGATCTCAATATTTTTCTGTGAAAAAATTGTGTAATATAGGTCAAATATAGCCAAATATATTCTTAATTTTCCGAAACATTTAATTGAGTACTTTTCTTCCAAAAAATTCCCGAAAATTTTAGTTGCCAGATTTAGGCTGTGATGATGATTTAAACGTTTTTACATATTTTCATTCGAAATTTACTACCTTAACTTTACGACTTTGACCCCCCTATGTTTTTTTTATGCGGCGTGAGGTGCTCCTCAAAATAGTTGAAGAAAAATGGACCGTTCCATTAAAAAAAAAAATAATTTAAAAAAATTGGTCGCATTTGATGGCCCCCTTCACACCGTGCAACTTTTGTCTGGAACATTTTTTTGTGACGTCGATAATTACGGAGTTATTTCGGGTGACAGAGATAAGAGGGACACCCTGTATATATGTATATATATATATAGTGTGTCTGCGCGCGCGCTTTTCGTTTCAATTTTGTTAAGCTTAAAGATTCTCATCTCCGAATGGAGAAAAAAACGAATCGAATGATTTTCTAAATCAATCGATGCCGTTTGAACTCGCGTGCTCGGAAAGACTCGCGTTTTGTGCCAGAAAAGAACCCAAGAGAGAAAATCGAGACAGTCACCCCCGTCGGGTATTATTTTTAGTTGCAACGGACCTACCTCCCCCTCCCCCTCGACCACCGCTCTTGGGCGGCTCTTTCAGTTCGATTTTCTCCCGGCAATTTCTTCCTTCTCTCCTCGACACAAAGAGCCGGCGTGATGCGCGATCGGAGATTCAAAAATAACTGGCGGGTGCTCGCCGGTCCGGCTGAGCAAAAACGATGAGAGAGAGAGAGAGAGAGAGAGAGAGAGAGAGAGAGAGAGAGAGAGAGAGAGAGCGCCTGCGAAGACGCACGCGTGTTATTGCTCCGGAAATAAAATCGTACCGGTTCGTCATCGTCTTTATCGTACATACACGCACGTACCGGCTTCGCCCACGCACGTGTGAATTCGTCATTCTCCCCCAATTTCTTTCGCTATTTTTCGTGCTTACGTGTCGCGTGTGACCCGGACGAAAAAACAAGAGGAAAAAAAAACATTAAAAAAGTAAATTGATTTTTTAAAAAATCAAAGTACACGAGAGAATTTTTCGGCAACACAATTATTTTTTCAATACCGAACGATGCATTTTTTCATTGCAGATGGAAAATAAATATAAATATTTTTGCGACCAATAAAATGAGTAAAAATATATTTTAAAAAAGAACAATAAATTATTTAAAAAAATACTATTTCCATCTGGAAAAGCAACAAAATAAGATCAATGCTCAAGGGCACAAGAAAGTCGTAAATAAAAACAGCGCGCTACATTTAGGAACACATATTTCTTCATTGTTTTAAATGTATGAAAAATAAATATTTTAACGAGACAAGAAATAAGTTTAAAAAATGCATTTCGTTAATACGAAAGAGAAATTGAAAGTCGAGTTTCAACACCACAAGCATAAATATAATCATACAGAGTCAATTTAAGGCCTTAGGTCACTCCAGAGACCGCAAAAAATAGGCTTTTTGGGGTTTTTTTTTTTCGGAAAAACTACAAAATAAATCGAGATTACAAAAAAGGGTGTTTGTCGTACATATCAGTGACTGTGTACAGTAATTTTTTTGAAGCGATTAATTTCAACTTTTGGAAAGTGAAAAATTTGCTTAAAAAATCGTCAGATAATTGTTAATAACAAATGAACTATGCAATATAAAAAAAAAAATCCTACGTACTTCCATAGACAATGTATTTTTCAAGATATATTCAACATTTCAAGTGAATCGATTGAAAATTGTCCGAGTTATGTTTCCGGCCAACTTAAAAAATGCAGTTTTGAGATAAACGCTGCACAGCCGCCATTTTGAAATTAATCGCTTGAAAAACGTTATTGTATACAGTCTTTATCTTATCTTTGTGTTTATCATATGTATGATAAACACCCTTTCTTGTAATCTCGATTTATTTTGTAGTTTTTCTGATGAAAAAAATCGCCAAAAAGCCTATTTTTTCGGCCTCTAGGGTGGCCTTAAAAAAAGAGTGTCCCTTTGAACTGCATATAATTAATCTAAGGGGAAAACAAAATACAAAAATATCGTTACGTGTTGAGCGCGCATTGTCGAGTGACGACCATCGCGATATTCTTTGCTCACTCCGTAACGCCGAGGTAGAGCGGAATAGAGAGCAAGAAAGAGACAAAAAGACAAAGAGAGAAGAGAAAAGCGAGCGGGAGAGAGAAAGAGTGAAGGAGAAAGAGATCATTTTCCCACGCGTCGACGATCCCGGGAAACGAGAGTCTCGCAATCGATTTCTATCGACTATATATGTATGTGTATATATATGTGTATATATATATATATATATATATATATATATATATATATATATATATATATATATATATATATATATATACACACGCACACAAAACGGCTGGGAACGGCGAAGAAGTTTATCCATACGTGTTTTTCATGATCGACGCGTCGCGACTCTCAATTTCGGCCGCGGTTCGGTTCATCGTACCTTTTAATTTTTTTTAAACGCAACGAGAGATAGAGAGAGAGAGAGAGAGAGAGAGAGAGAGAGAGAGAGACAGAGAGAGAGAGAGAGAGAGAGAGAGAGAGAGAGAGAGAGATTGAATGATTGATTGATTGATTGATAATATTTATTATGTACCAGTAAACTCTCGGGCACATGTAAAATTACCGATAACTTGTTTTTTAAATATTGACAGGAATTTAAAGAAATAAA